>NW_019091493.1:302663-452238 GCF_001949145.1 Acanthaster planci
ACAACCAAAACCACAACCATGACCACAACCAAAACCACAGCCATGACCACAACCAAAACCACAACCATGACCACAACCAAAACCACAACCATGACCAAAACCACAACCACGACCACCACCAAAACCACAGCCATGACCACAACCAAAACCACCTCTTAGTGTTTTACATTTTGGTTTTTGCCATTCTTTGTATTCCTCATGTTCCTTTCCTCATTCCATGAAAATTCTGGGAAACAAAGTAGCTGTAAATATAAATGGCTGAAAAATTCAAACCCTTGAAAATTCTTATAATCTGTCATCTGGACTGTCTCCGTTTTTTCCTTCACTTATATCAAGGGAAGAGAATACCTCCCACAAGCGCAAGCCTCGTCGCTGCATGTTGTCTGGCATCCTATGGCCCAACCACCGCATCAAGGCGTTCTCCCCCCTCGTCAGGCAGTTGATCACCTTCTTGCTTCGAGGTGTGGCAGTGGTGGAAGAGACGCCGGATATGGTCAGTCATGCTGCCACTGGAAATGACTAGAAACTGCACATAAAGGGAGAAATAAATAAAAAAGAAGTTTGCGAGGATGGTGTGATGTCGTGATATGTGCTCATAATAAGGCACTCACATTCCTTTCTGCTTTCTGCTTATTCCTGTGGAGGTTCCAAAACTCTAAATTTTCCTCAAAATACTCTTTTAATAGTATGGTCCTCTGTTGTGAACAAAACAGCCATATTATTTTCCAATTTTCACACATCTTTGAATGGTTCTTACATTTGCTCGTAGAAACAAACACAAAATCTTGAATAAAAGCCAGAGGGCCTGCTTTGATCAAAACTTTGAACCCACTGACGTTCACATTTTTTTTCGGGTCACTCCAATCACATTGATATCTCTAAGGCATGTTGCATTTCCAGTTCTTGCAGTTTTGTACACGTAGTTGTAGAACACAGTTCAGGAGTGTAGGAGATGTGGATTCTTTTCCCCTACCCCCCCAGAAGTTTGACAGGGAGCTGTTTTTATTTCTGTACTTGCAGTACCCCTGCCTGAGGATGATTGTGACATTGGTTGAGATAGCCGCTGAGTGTTGCAGGATATTTACGAGGGACAGCGACATTCTGGGAACCCTGCAGTGTGGTGCCCATCAAGACTTAGCTGTGGAGATTGCTTCCATGGCGATGCAAGGTAGGATAAACTTACCACCAAGGCGCATATAATTGGAAAGAGCAAAGAATATACACTCATGTACCTCAGACAGTCTCCCTATTCAACGCATAATGTGACCGTGTATTAACATTTGATAATGTCCACTGTGTAAAAACTCTGGCACCTGGATACAAGACAGTTTTAATCCATTCCTATTGGTCAAGAGTCTGTGTGTGCCATTGCACACAAAACTTGCCACGCGTGAGCCAAGTCCACAAAAGGAGATTCTTCTGGACTACTTGCACTAGGATTGTACCATAAAATGGCCCGGGGTGTTCAGGAAAATGGAAGTAAAAATCTAGAACAAAATCGTTGGAAATCTGCCATATATTGATTTCTTTTTACTCCTTGAATGAAAACAGGTATTTATGAATGGGATTAAAAATGTGCTTAGCCGGTCTTAACTAACATTTGAGACCGGCTCAGGAGAATGAATGCTGATAATGCCCTTGCCTGCGGCTCAGGCATTAGCCATGTCCATTCTCCTGAGCCGGTTTGAAACGCATTAATATTAGCCAAGCACATGTTTATTCCTGTATTAACTTGTTCATATTTTAACACAAATTCTTGCTGTAGTCTTATTTAAAGCCTATCCTAATTCCACAGACGGACTTGCAGACAGAACAGAGTCACTGAACATCCTGCTGTCCCTGCTGCGACCTGATTGGCTGAAGCTGAAGGTGACGGAAAGCCTGTTCAGCGTCTACAACGACAGCTTGGTGCTAGATGAGAACCGAAGTGTTGCCGGCAAGCCCTTGTCACTCAAAAAAGTGGTCAGTGCTATTAGCTTAGAATTAACAAGTTTTCAGTAAAATCAAAAATGTAACATTAACTTGTTGCCATGGCAATGCAGTGTTTGATCCATCAGTGGCAACGGGGAACTTTAAAAAAAAAGGCCAGCTTATTCGTGTTGAATGTCTATTATTGTTATAGATTAAGGAAGCATTTGCTAAAGAAGCCTTTACAAGCATATTCAGCATTTGTTTGAAAAAGGAAATTATCTAGAATTGTTTAAGGTGAAAATTGAAACTTTTTTATGGGATGGAATTTAACATCGTATTTACTTGAGGACTGCATTGATATTTTTACTACCTGTAGGCTTTTGTTCTTGTTAGTTTCAACATTTCTTTTACTCTTCATCTGAAAGCTTTGTCATTCTTTCAAGTCATTGATCTTTATAATCGTCATTCTTAGAACCCAAGACAGTTTTCTTCTCCATTACTTTCCATGACAGGTCAACTACTACTTTTATCTCATACCCCCAACGGCAAAGCGCACGCTCTCCAATGTGACACCGGATGATGAGGAAGACGTCACAACAAACCCCAGGAAGAAGAAGCGGCAGGACAAATCCACCGCTGTCCCCCTGAAGACCCTCGCGTAAGTTTGTGGTTTGAATTCAGGAAACGGAAAATGCCATCAAGAATGGTTCATATCTGTCAGGAATGCAATGAGTTGCCATCACAGACGAGCCGCGTTTTTGAAAAGGAGTGTTCGAAAAGGACTGCTAGCATTTCACAATGTAGACAGTGTCTAAGTTGGAAAATTGACGCCTTTTGAATTGTGACCAGCGTTGAATAGAAACATAACACTTCATGCACGGATTCTGTATTTTCATTGGTTCAAGGCGCTACATGTGACACTTGCTGATTTTGCTATTTTTGTGCCAGCATTCTCACGAAACTGAATCATTCAGCTCCATTCTGTAGAGTGCCAAAGTTTGACACTGTTTTGAACCTGGAACAAATGGAGTACGACCACATGTTGGTTCATGAACTGGCTCTTGTGCCAGTGTTTTCTCACACTCATAATTGTTCACATGACATATTCACTCTGGTACTCTATCACCGTAGCAACAAGTGTGGAGCCAGTGACAACAAAACCGTGAATGATGTCCTCACGGTTTGACACATAACATTAACCTTGGTCTATGACTCTTAACAAAGCTTCTCACTACATGTGTAATAGAAAAAGGAATAATGAGCAGTGGTCCTGATTTTCTTTGGTTCCCAGGATAAGCAATAACATTGGTAAGAATCGGCAACTCTCCAATGAGAAAGCAGCGATGACCAACGGCAAAGTGAACCGCAGGAACATGAGAGGTAAAAGACTGCGGCCATTAATTTTTGGCCATCGCCGTGGGCCCGATGGAACTGAAAGCGGATACAGAGATGTACAGTAGTTTGGATGGAATACAGAATTTAGGGGCGTAGTCATCATGGGCTGGTGGAAAAATAGAAAAATTAAAGAGAAAAATAAGGGAGAGGGGATTTTAAAATCACCAAGTTACTTTGAAGTAGCGTAGAATTGACCCTCCCACTGGTGGTGGTCAGGGACCACATAGTCATGTGTACTCCTGGGAAAGTAAGTTGCCCTGGAAGGTCGTGGAAAATTGGGGAAACTAGGATGCCATGGAAACCTGTTGTCAGAGGAAGAAAGTCACGGGAATCTATACAATGCAAGGGTTTATTATGGGCTGGAGGCTGCCCCTGACGTGATGAACGGAATAATGATAAATTTGCAGGCTACATCCTTGTTGGTCTATGGCAGTGTCTCCAAACAACGTTTCTCTGCAGGCTGATGTTAAATATCACGGAAATGGTCATATTTTAGTTCTGGAGAGTCCTGAAAAAGTCATTGAATTTGCTTTCTAGATTTCTGTGGGAACCCTGATGGTTTGTCAGTTTGCTACTGGGGTTTTTTCCCCCTTGGAAAGAGCTTTGCTCCCTTCCCAGTGATGCCAATGCTTAGTGGTTTTACTTGAACCAATCTTCTCGCACAGTGCTTAATCATTTGATCCCCAGGAGAGACCCCACTGCACATGGCTTGCATCAAGAATGACCCGGCCAAAGTCCGAGAGCTGTTGGCCTGTTCGACCATCCAGGTCAACATGAAGGACTATGCCGGGTGGACGGCACTCCACGAAGCGGCCAATCACGGACACCTGGACTGCGTCAAGGAACTGCTCAAGTACAGGCCCAAGCAGAAAATCACGGCTTACTTTGCGTCAGGTGAGGATTCGGCTCTCTTCGCCCAGGTGCGGTCTCAGAGACCTCGTCATATAAATACCACCGAGACCATCATTGTATCTCTTCACCACTTGCTGCCGGTTTTAATTTGAAGTTGGCAAGACGAATTCCCGGGAAATTTTCAAGATTTTCTGTTTTCAGAATTCTTCAAAATTAATATGACAGACAACATCTACGTGTATTTATGCCTGAGTATTTCAGCCGGGCCTGCTGCCTTGTAAAGAGAGCCCAGATTGTGTGGTGTTACATAATTTCTTTTGTTCCCGAAACTGGCTCGGGATATCAAGATAAGAGAAAACTACACTGTAGGCACAAGCCATAGCAATAATTGCTATTCATACTGAACATGTTTTAAAAAATGGCATTCATAAATGCCTAAGACAGTTTAGCAATTCTTATTGGTCAAGAGCCTGTCATGTGGCTGGTCTCAAATGGCTGATAAAGGACTAGCTGGCTATAATGTGCCACCTTGGGCAGTATAGACCACGTGCGTGCCAATCTCTTATAAGGAGAATGACTACTTCAGACAGGAACATACCATTACAGTGGAACACCGCTATAGCGAACATGACGGGGTCCATGCTAAATGTTTGGTACAGCGGTCATTCGGTATAGTGAAATTAACTCCCGCACATTTCGTTGCCATGTTGAATAGCGCCGTCTCTTGTCTAACTGAAGTGCACCATCTTGTGATACTATGATTTGCTGCTTTCGTAATGTTTTGCCATTGCATTCACGTTTGAGGTTTCTAGAAATGTATATGTTTAATGTTTTTTGTTTTTTATTAAATCTTGAGTTACAAAATTGATATTTAGTTTATCCTAAAAGTTGTGAAGCTACTGCTCAGGATCGATCTCTGATACATGTTGTGGTGAATCTCGGTTGATTTGCAACTGCATAATGTTCAGAAGGTTTTGCGCAAAAATTATTGGGAGCCGAGGACGATGTTCGGTACAGCCAAACGTTCAGTATAGCGGTGTTCGGTATAGCGACGTTCCAAGAGGTTGGGGGGGGCGAATAATGGGCACCTTTCGTTTTCACAGTTACAGCACTCAACAAATTTCAAGGCCTTTCTCCAGGGGTTTGAGAGTTCAGCATTTTTGGTTGAGTTCAGCTTTTCTCTATTTAAGTTTTTACCCCAAATTTCAACTGTTTGAATTTCAGGTAGTTGGTAGTTGCTTCAGCTTCCTTGTATGTGTGGCCACTCACACCCATGTTTTCCTCAATATTTTACTCTATAAAAGTCTTGTTAAATTTTGACTTGGTATAAGTGTAATGATTGTGAGTTGAATGCCTCGCTGAATTTCATAATGCTGGCAAATCCTGATTTGAAAACTCAGCAGAGATTTATCATTATTTTTCGTGATTTCAAGACTTTTCAGCCACTCTCTTTAAAAGTCTTGAAAATCTTGAGTTGGAGACGTAAAGGTTGATATTGAACACAAAAATGGGTCATTTAAGGAATGTGTTTAAGCAAACACAGATTTGTACTATAGATCCTACAGTGCTGTGGGCCCTCCAAAACCCTCTGGTGATCATTTCGTTGATATTTCATCTTTCCTCCGATATCACCCTCGACTCAGGCCAGATCTGTCACATTTTGCAAGAATGTCATGTTCTTTAAAGATTTCTACTGACAGTTGCTGCGGGTGCACCTCTTGTTTTGGTCAGGTAATCACAAGAAATATCAGGACTCCTTGGACCTTGTAGCAGCTCCTGCCGAGTGTGGGACCACGCCCCTGCATGATGCCGTTAACAATGGTCACAGGGAGGTAGCCAGACTGCTAGTACAGGCTGGGGGTAAGGCTGTTGTTTGATGCCATTTTATGATCAGCCAACAATGCAAGCGTCAATACGGGCTATTCACAATAGTGCGCCTCCAAGAGTTTGTAACGCGTTGACCAATCACAGTGCACAAAATCTGTTGACCCTTTCCAAACGCGCATTGGGTCGACAGATTTCACACATTGATTGGTCAAAGCGTTGCAAACTCTTGAAGGCGCACTGTTGTGAAACGCCCGTATTACAGGGTGATTATAAGTGACGATGAAGAAGACAATAAAGGAATGTTCAGTTTATGAGGAGGGAGGGAAAACCCTGAGAAATATTCCAGGGAAATCCCTCAGAGTCAGGTAGGCACTGGAAACCCAAATCCACATGCTGACCAGGACAGGATTTGATCGTAGTGTTGCAGCGATGGAAGGCTATACTTTCAAGCTATTAGGAGAGTCCTTTGTAAGGAATTTCAGATTACTTCTTTGACAGACCATTGATTTCTGCCTGAATTGTGGAAATGCATATGTATTGATAGTGAAAAAGCTTACAAAATTGTCTCATAATTTTATTACTCAACCTGTTTTGCTGCCCTTTTGCTAAGGGTTTTCATTGAGATAGATAGCAGTGTTATAAAGTTCTGCATCTTTTCATTGGGCAGACACGAAGAAACTTAAAAGTAAAACCCCTTTTTCTAAACCACAGGGCTTTTTTCAGTTCAACGGTTAGCACCAGACCATTTCTCATTACAAAATTTCATTTCTGCCAATTCAACACTTTGTTTTCTTTGCATTCCAATTATTTTGGTCCAGGCAAAGCAGTCTTGATGGCAAGGAACAAGGCTGGACTGACGCCACTGGACATTGCCGAGGATGAGCCAATGAAGCGTGCCTTGGAACCTTCCGGTACGGATGGCATTAAAAGTAAGTGCAACGATAATTGATGCAAAGAGAATGCCTCCATATGTAGGTGTCCCCCCCCCAATTTTACATCCGTCTGAAGAGGGTTCATACTTTGCATACACACAAAACAAGGAATTTCAGGGTTGACTACTGCTTGATGATGTGCTGTTTTAACCACGAATAATTTCTACCTCAAATTGTGTGCAGTATAAACCACTCTTAAGATGCCAAATATCGCCTCTGGGGATAGGGGGTTTCAACTTCCCTTAACTGCATCTAAAATCTTCCCACATTCCCCCCCTTCCTCACTTCCACCCCCCACCCACCATTTCCCCTGCTTCCCAATTTGTTTGCCCGAGTTTCACATTTTCAAAATGAATTTCTTGGACTTAAGGTACATTTAAAAAAAAAAATTGACCCCAGAATCCCAATTTATTTTCAAAAGGACACAGACAGATGGGTCTCCTGATCTGACAGAAAGTAAATCTGAAATAAGGCATAACCCAGAACGTCTGCATCCACATGTAGCTTCAAAATCAGATCTTGTCTTTAAAGCTGGCTGCTTTAAGGTTTTTTTTTGCCATCAAATTTATGATCTTCTTGTTCGAGTTAAAGTGAGATACGAGAAAGTACGACTTGCTTTAAAGGAACCTGACTGTTCAAACATCATGTCTAGTGATGGTAACAATTTGAGCATGATACACGTGAATCTACGTACTGAGGTACCTCTAGTTCACTTGTCGGTATTGAAAAATGCGCTCACGTTTATATTTCAGATTCTGAAGGCCAGACACACGATCAAGCCCGGCCACGTACTCCCTCCAAACGTCAGTGCAAGGACTTGCCGAACCCCTCACCGACAGAGGAGGTGTATGTCCAGGTTCTGGGTACCATGCAAAACCCTAAGGTGTACGTAACGGCGGAGAAGTGTGAGCAGTACTGCGTGCTAGTCTGCCACCTTCTGCAGGCGTGCCTGCGGACCCACAAGCTGGTGGCCATCAAAGCTGGTCTGGATCACCGCTGTCGCTTGACTGACGGCTCCGATGGCACGACTCGGCAGTTTCAGTATGAGATGACCGCGCAGCCTTCTCCTGGAAAACCGCATGATGTAAGCTCACAGTCACTATGTTCTCGGGACCCATCTGAGTCGGGGTGCCTGCTGATGGACGACCTGACGGAGATGAGTAACCTTGAAAGTCACCTGGCCGGCTTCGTTCACCACCTCGGCCGCATCGGTCCGTGGGTTGGAACCCAACGCAGCAACGTCTGTGAAAAAGTTATTTATGACATGAAAGTTTTGGTTGAGACATGTCTGTAATTATGTATTGTACCCTTGCTTCTTCTCACAAGAAGGAAACTTGTGAACCAGTCTAAAGAATGATGACTGAGTCACATGTCCCCACAGCTGCAACAAGGAAACGGCATTTTAAAACTACTTGATGAAAATAAAGGTACTGAGGACTACTGAGGACTACTAAATTCAAGTAATCCACTCTCATCCGTCACATCTAGATCTCCAGTGCTTAGGTATTAGTAGTAGTTCATTGGAAAAGTACATGTACACTCTTTGGCAAAATCAGGAAGATAAACGGTGACATAAGGAAGACCAACATTGCAGACAGTGAACGACTTTTTGTGCTGGATGAACCAATGTAAAAAAGAAAAGCTGGAATAACGTCTTAAGGAGCCCTGAATAAACTACCTAAAAGATGTATTTTTGGTGCAGATGTTAGTATCCACTGTTAACTATATTGTTATATAAATCAATAAAAACTGCTAAGAATATAGATAATCTCTGCATTCAAACAATAGATACTTTTTAAAATTGAAATTATGACTGGGGCCTACTATTTTAAGTATAATGAACATTGAAATTTGGTTTGGACATGTTTTTCTGGAAGAATATATTGATTTTATTGTATAAATCAAGTTTTTTGTTTTATTTATATTTTCCAATCATGTCTTTCTGTGGTCATTATGGAATTTGTGCTACCGTTGTTTTGGACAAATGTTTTACCTGATGTAAATTGTCAGTATTTTTATCCTCTTTTGGTAAAGTCAAATACCAAGCAGTGATTATAATGTGGCTTATTAGATAGTGCATCTGATCTTTGGAGTTGTTCAGAAAGAGGTTTTGTGTCATGCTATATCTCGGAAGGGTCCTCTAACAAAATGAAAACAGTTTCACACTATAAGTAGTTCTTGCCCCACAGAAAAAGAGTGCTGCAATGAAAACAAGATACGGTTGTAGCAAATAAACATGTTTTATTCTTTAAAAAAACTGCGAGTTAATTTATTTTGCCTTCCATTTTTAAGCGCCTTGAAACCTTAATGCGAAATTTAACCGAAATTGCACATACGAGTATTCAGTGAGTTATGTGCCGTGTGATTTTTATTATGACTTTATATTTTCATTGTATTATAGAGCATTGTGATGTTGCACCATAATTTGGATTGGCCGATGTAGAGAAGTGCTTGAAGGAAAAATGGACACGTGTATTTTTACCTTGAGTGTAACAGAATCACCAGTCTTGTGGATTACGGTGAAACCATCACGCTATGTCACTAATTTGAAGGTCCACATACTTTGCAGGCATGCAGCTTTTCGTCGGATCGGCCGATTTCCTCATTTTTCATTTCACACTGAGGCCATTGAAAATTGAAAGACACTAAAAAGTCTTGTAAAGATTGGAATTCCCTCATGATTTGTTGAAGTCTAAGTCGCGTGCCTGACTTTGAAGCTGCCCTAATGAAAGCTGACATTTTGAATTCATCATTTACATGTTTGTTGATCATAAATAAGGTGGAAGAATTCAAATCAACAGAATGCATTCATGCATCGTACAAGTACAACCGATACAAACAAAATTCAGCACATATGCAGGGTACACACATAGAGGCATATAACATGTACTGATTGTGTTTGTTGGTTTTTGGTGGATCGGCTTGGATGAGGCACTGTTTCAGAATACAGCTGCATTGGACAAACAGCTGTATTAAAGCTGTGTTACATTTCAAGGTTTGGATAGCTTTGTGCACAAACATGAACAGACGTACCCAGTTAAATTACTTCACTTTTGCACATAGTGAGTTAGGCTAAAACAGAGAACCTGGCCCTGTTTTCACTTAGCTGCAGTGTGCTGTATTTTAAGAGCAGAAATATGCTTAGTACATTTACATACTTAGCAAAATTTATCTGGGAGCCAATCACAAGCAGTATGTATGTTACGTGTACATGTATATGCATTCCGAGTTGGTAATTTAGCTGTTTCTGTCAGGCTCTGCTTTCTGTACGGTATTCATCTTCTCTGTGCTTAAGCAGTCCATGCAATTTACCCTTGAATAAAGTCTAGCCCTTAACTTTTTGTTTTAGCTTTGTTTAGCTATTTTTGAATAAAATATAAGCAGAAAATGTCTGAATTGATTCCATATGAGTGGAGTTACTTGTAAGTTTGTGCCAACACTGAAAAGCCTTAAACACAGCAGGTATGCTGACTACTTCAAGGAAATTTTGTTTGTTTGTGGGGGGGGCCAAGAATTTTATTGTTCAAATCATCATCTCTAAATGAACCTTGAAATGCATGCATCAATTGTTGAGTCATCCCAGCCCCACCCACAATACGCTAACTGCATGTGGGCAAAGATCTCTTGATCCATATTACGTTTTACTTTTTCTATGATTGTCACTACCAGCGTGAATTAAAACAGACCTAGCAAAACAAAAAAAAAGTAGCTTTTAATCGAGGCAAGCTATCCACCTGTTGCGCGCTTGTAGCGCTAAAGATATGCAAAGTGTGCAGTAGATGGCTCAGCATTCGATCAGTGTGTCAAAGGTTATGTGACGTCACCAAGCTGCTGAATGGTGGCAAAATTGCTTGTTGTGGCCGGCAGTATCGCGTAGACCATGTTTGTGCATATGTAGTGTAGTGCCTTGTTGACTTCTACTGCATGCAGCAGAATTCAATCTTGTTCAGCGTTTTCATAATCATCAGTGCTGCAGAGCTACAACGATTAGCTGCAGAGGACTTGGTAAGTTAAAATCGTGCACGCACAAGGCCTAACGTTAATTGGAAGTTGTTGCCCAGCACTGGCAGCAGCAGATGGAACTTCGAAGGTTTCATTCATAAGTGCAAGGCATGTGTATACGTGATCAGGCTGTACCATAGAGTTGGATATATATCCAACTCTATGGGCTGTACATTAAATATTATATCATTGTAATATGTATTATACCTAAGCATGGAGCCTATGGGTATGTGTGTATACCCACATGTACATGCACCACGTGTACACAGATGTTAATGCCTAGCTACAGCCCATTGGCCCAATGACATATGTCAGGCCCACATCAAAATGATCAAATTGGTTCCTACATCATGTACATGTACACATACATGACATAATGTGGGCTTAGAAAGCAGGCATTTTCAAGGATTGTTTTAGACAATGATAAACATGATAAAAGGAGAATTGGGCCACCAAGACTCGAGAATGAAATATGTGATACCTGCATATTTTTTGTTTGTTGTACAATTTAGACACGTCATGTATGCCTGCGTGACATGTTCAGACTATGCCCACTCTGGGGGCAGCCTATGCCAACAAATGTAAGTTTAGTAGTGTCAAAGTTGTCGCTGCATTTAGGATTGAGGTAAAAAAGATCTTGAAGTTAATTCCTGCCGGATTAATAAGTGAATGCAGTGCAATTGGTCAGGACCACTCTTGTTCTCTCGGCAAAGGACATCTAAGGAGAAGACTGGAGATTGAGTAAATTACAGGTCAAAAGGCACAAAATTAGGATATCATTTTGTTCCTTTAAAAGTAATTATACCAATTTCCATTCTTTACATCTTTATTTATAAACACAGTGCTTTAAAGGTACAGTATATTTTCTAAATTGTAAGCCATCATGAGGGCGAAGGAAAAAGAGGACTTTAAATACAGGGGTGTATCCAGGAAGCATTGGTCTCATTCAACATGATTTTTGGGGAGAAAAACTAAAATTTCAGAAGCTTTACATGCCGTCCCAACATCCGTGCTTTTATTTCATGCTGTTGTTTTCTTGGGGTGTTGGTGCCAATATTAGATAAATATGCCAATTATTTTCTGACCTACATGTATGAAGTATTCTTTGTTAAAAAAAAAATATTGTGGGGGGAGGTAAGTTGCTCCCCCGCTGGATATGCTATTAGTAAAAAAATAGCAAGGACAGGATAATTCAGGAAGGTGAGATTAAAAAAAATACCACCATAAAAGAATATTGGGTAACCTACCCTATCATCTGTGTGGTGTGCGTTGCCATGTACATGTACATGTAATCAAAGTTAACAATGGCCGTGGGCCCCATGTCTGAATTCTGCAGCTAGAAATAATATTCTGTCAGGCAATAGAAAGCTGGCAAGGGGAGGGTAAACTGTTTTGTTCAGAAACCTAAGTGACATTTTAAAGATTCTGTGCTGAGACAGTGCACGGGTGCATGCTGACCAATCAGCTGTCTCGTTAGTATATATGTGTATATAATAAATATTAACTTTGAGGTCCATCAAAATTCAGACTGGAGGTTTCATATTATATTATTTCATGTACATGTATGTATCTATGAAAGTACTTTGTATGTTGACTGTATATGCGTATGGGGACAGTAATGCTCAGTCTGAGTTGCTGTTCTTTTCCTTTATTTCACCTTTTTTGTGAGTAATTTGTGCACAATTGATGAGTTTAATAGTGTGCCGTTTGAATTTATTTGATTCAAAATGGTTCCTACATGTAGCTAGGGGCTAGTGCTGATACATGAACCCTTAACATAAACATACACGAGTTGCCCTGTACTTTGTTTAATTTGCAGATGTGTCATTTCAAAGGATTGTTATTCATTAAAAAGATGCTAATTAGTTTGCCATCTGTTATCTTTTTCAGGTTCGAGCAGCCGCGTAGAATCCACAAGGCATGATATGCATGCCAATTACAGTATTCAGCAATTGCATCACTGAAGATGAAAATTATTTCTCCAGTTTGATCGTCTAGACTGTAATCTGATAAGTATTTTCAAACATACTTTTGGAGGTTTTGCCCAGATTTTGAGTGTCGTATGGAAGACAGCACATGTTTAATAGCGTTTCCATGGAAGCATCTTCAGTTTATAGCACTGGTATTTTTGTCTGATTCAGCATTGTTAAAGAAAGAATCTCTCGCTGTCAAAGATGCATGTAAACTATAACACACAGAAATGTTGAACTGTGCTGTTGACAGATTTTCTTCACGTAATACATTATGCACCGTTCATAACTGGACCCAGATGTTTTTATGACATACATGCAGTGTTTACGCGCATTGATATCCAGTCATGTCTTCCGGCGATGGCCCTGTGATGGGGAAGCCCCCAATAGGAACACCAGGCAGCCGTAACAAAACTCCGTCCACCACACCTCGCTCTTCGGGGTCCACTCCTAGGCAAACTTCGGCATCTGCTGGTCGAACAAGTAATGGCCGGCCGGCTGTTCCTGGCCAGGTGACAAAATCGGCGCGGCCAAACTCAGTCACCAAAGACACAGAGGCAACTCTGCGGAGAAAAATTGAGAGATTGAAATCTGAGCTTGACTCTAGGACATCTAAGCCGACATCTAAGCCAGGGCATCTAAAGAGTGCCGGTGACACCAAATCTGTATCTGCCAATCGTGCCTCATCCACAGCCCTCGTCAGATCTACTCGTAACTCCAAGAACTCCCTCTCAAAAAGTCTCAGCTTTGAGGGTCCAGCCTCAGGAAGCAAAGACTCTACCAAAGTTCAGACTCCTCCAAACAGTCAGCCGAAGGCTAGCACTGCCAGGAGGTCCGGGGGTGGATTGCCTGAAGCCAGACTAGCTAAAACGCTACCAGGGAGTATTACAGACAGCATTGGGGATGGCAAAGGTGGAAAGCCAGCCCCCGCTCCAGTTCCGCGAGGCCTCCCTCGAAGCAACTCCAAGCCAGACCTCAAGAAGGGTACAAGTTCAATCTCGGATCCTCCGAAGAGCAGCAGTTCTGTGTCTGAACTACCAGACAGCCCCGCATCATCGCAGGGCACCAGTCTGAAGAGGACTAACACCTACTTGGTCAAGAAAGGGCAGCCAAGTGCATCGACAAGGGTCCCAGTGATCCATGCCTTGCCAAAGGCTGAAAACGCAAAGACAGCTGTGGTGGAAAACACCTCACCATGGCTCAGGAGAAATGAAGGGGATACCGTATGTACCTCGGAGGATCCCAAAGGAGAGCCACCACCTTGTCTCAATAAGGGAAGCAATGACAGGAGAATTCCCAAAGCAGCTGCATCAATATCAGAGTCGTCTTCAGTCAGTGATGGAATTGAGGTTTATGGAAAAATGAATCCAGATTATGAACACCGAGAAAAAACCGTTTCTAATGACAAGGTTGATGTCACGGATCAACCAGAGGATTTATCATCGATAGGAGAGGGCCCTGCACCAGAAATTAAGGAGGGTTCAGATATTCTCCAAACCGAGGCACATATAAAAAGGGAAACGGGTTTCAATGTAGAGGCTGGACGAACTCTTCAGGAGGAGGAAGAGCCACTTCAGCACGCAGAGAGGAAGGAAGAGGACAATTTCATGGCTGAGCTAAAAAAGTCACCAAATTCTCAGGTAAGCTGGATTCAATTTCACGAGCACTATGTACCTTAATAACGATTGTCGAACTTGCACATGTACGTGTACCGTACACGATATGAATGCCTGGAGGCCTACTCAAAAATTTTCATTTCATTTAACATCTATAAATTTGACTGGTAGCCCGTGGTAGGGAATTGCTGTAACAGTTCTGAGCGTACATGTACATGTAGATGCCGTTTTACATAATTTGTATGCCTTTTTGAATGTAATTTATTGCGAAGCTTCTTCAGAGCAGATTGAAAATGAAAAGAAATAAATTTTAAACTGTGGTAGGCACTGTACATGTACATGAGTACACCATGTGCATGGTTTTCAGAAAAGGAGTTCACATAGCACGACGTACGTCATTTGCATATATCATGCTCAGGATGCATAAAATACTTACTGCGCCCTTCATGACTTCACATGCACATGTAGAAGCTCAGTGCAACCCGCAACTTAAAATTTATGCTAAAAATTTTTTTATTTGTGATGACGTGCATCGTTCTANCATGTATGTGACCTCCTTTTCTGACTACTTATGTTTGCACGCTTGTGTACATTGTAGCATACATAGAGCACATGTGTACATGTACATGTACACATGTGCGTACACTGTTCTATACATTGTATATCGCATAGGCATGCAACTTTTCCTATGATCAGCTGATTTCCTTGTTTTCACTTCACACCCATGCAATGGAAAATCTAAAAAACACTGTACAAAGTTTTATAAAGATTGGTCCTTTTGTTTTGTCAAAGTCCAAGTTGAGCTAGTGTGTATTTTTTTACTTTGATGATACCGCACCGGTACATGTTACTGTTACATTGCTCTAGGTTTTTAAAAAGAATAAAATCATGGCTTCTGTCACCTGCGTCCAAACTAAATTATTCATACATATACAGCTTCAGATTTTTCTGAAAGTGTTCCTTTTTGTGGGGTTGCACCCCCACAACAGGTGCAAAATGTGTGAAATATGCCGGGCCCATGGGTCCATGGCCAAGCTGCTCTTTAAAATTGGCGAAACAGACAGACAGCAGAATGAATAATGGATGAATTGGTGAAAGTTGGAAGCTTTGAAAGCCAGCAACGATGAGATGTGCAGTTATGACTGAGCTTTTTGTGCGTTGTGCTCACAATCCTGCTGATTGCAGAATCCAACAGTTGGCAAAGAAGGTTTTGAATTTTATAAATGTGAACAGATAAAAAAGAAAGTATAGTAGTTCTTCTTTGCTTTTAAGCAGGTTCATTGAACACGTACATGGAATTAACTTTGCACCTTGGTTATGTACTTGTACATGTACATGAAGCTATCTATACATGTACATATACATGTACACATATAAGTCGTAACATCATGTTTAGTTTACACATTTTGTCACCCGCTCTGCAAGAATGAGTCAGATGTCGCCAGAGCCACTTTCAAGTTAAAGGCCTGTGAAAGAATCTTGTGCAGTGTTTAAGCAGGGACACATCAAAACAAATGAAATTGGGCTCCACAATCTACATGTAATATAAAGTAAAACTCAAAAGTGGCTCCGGTGACTTGAGACTCATTTGAGACTCAGAGCGGGTCACATTTGTGTTGCACAAGTGGAGTTTAATTGGCAGTTTATTTCAAAGTGACATGTACATGTATGTGTGAACATTTGTGTAATTAACAATTGTCTGATTTACATGCAACTGCAGCCTCCTTTGTGAATCAAAAAGCTATTGGTGATCTACCAGAACATGGCACTTTGTATATACGGTATCCATTAGGGGAAATAAAATGTATGTACATGTACCTGTGCATTTGTACATAATGTACATGTATATTACAGTAGCTCTTTTCCGGCCAAACATACTGGTGATGATAAACTATAGCCACGTCGTGTGCTATCATGTCAGTGTTTTAGAAACGTATATGTATGCACCGCATGTACTGTATGCATGTGCGTGTAAAGTAAGTCTTTCATTATAGTTTGAACATGTACTCATGTCTCAAAATGCATCACTAGGACAAACCAGAAAGTGTACACTGGGGGTACATGTACATGTATTATACACATAGATTTCATTTATCTCTTGATTCTTACAATTTTTTTAATTGTGTTTTTCTTGTGCAGACTACAACTTGTCCATGTACGTATTGTACTGTACATGGATACATGTGTAGTACCCCTATACATGTGACATGTATGTATGTGTAGCGTGTACATGTACGTGTACATACACTGTACATTACATGTAGACAAGAAGGGCTAATTGCTCCTTTCCACCCCTTGGGACCTTGTGTCCCCTTTTTGCCCCTCTCCCCTCTGAGAAGAGCCTGCCTACCCCAGTGACTGTGAAGGACATTTTGCTCATCTTCAGTCATCAACCCTACTTCAAAAATAGGCCTGTCAAGTGTTTATAACCAGATTGACCATGACAGTGTGGATTCCACAAGCCAGTGGGAGGCATCAAGCATTGGGGGGGATACTAAGTTAAAGAACAGATTGCCTAGAGATGCTCAGAGAAGGATTCAGCAGATGCTTTAATTTAGTGGTAGTTTGTGTCCGAATTACTTGGCTGTGACCTGAAATTACGCAGGAGTCAATGGTAGTGGCCGACGCCAGTTCCCATATTGTCATGTGTAATTTCAAGCCATAGCCAAATACTTCGATCGCGGCCTACCGAGTAAATGTAACTTACAAAATTACAGTTGGTATCCACTGGTAGTGACCATCAACCATGACACGGTCATTATTTGAACAGGCATGTTACCCATGCAGTCAGATTGACCGTGACACCCTCTCTGCAGTTGGCCAGGGAGAACCTGTGCATCAAGCTGTGCTGAGGGGTTGGAAGAGACAGATTTGCCCCAAGAGGCCTATTGATGAGGAGGGGCTATTGATGAGGGATATAAGAGATCATAACTGAGATCTATAGTTATGGAATAAGAGGTGGGCTACAAGGGCATAATTTGGAATCCGTAGGAAGTGACTACTGTCAACTGTCATTTTGGTTGTCTTCATTCACTGTCCGGAGCAGGTGTTCTCATCAAAAGGAATTGCAAACTTACTACTGGGACATGTACACGTATTTCTCACAAATTTTTGGAACTTTTCTTTCTAATTAACTGTTCTTTTGCTGTAACTGTCAAAAACAGTCAAAAATTCGTTCCACTTCCTCTGTACAGTACATACATGTAGACATATCACTTGATCGATTTTGACTGATAGGACAACTGTGTTGAGAATGCATCTTTGCATAGTTAATCCTAACAGCCCTGAATCCTCCAATTTTAATATGATTTTGCACACACCCTAGGGAGTTAGGGTTAACTAGTTGATCTGTGTTAAAAATTGTGCACATGCATGTACCATTGCACATACTGTACATGAACGCCTCTACATTTACATGTGCACTCGTAAGTTTCTAAAAATTTTACATGTTTTGGTTTTTGAAATAATTTCGAGTAAAACGGACTTGTGCAGTATAGTGAATAATCTAATGGTTTGTCAATCTGAAGTGCTGTCAAACAAATAGGCTTGGAGAATAAATTCTTCCAAGGTTAAACAGCCACACTCATCGTGTCTGGATGACAAAAGCCAGGGTTCATCAGTTTGCACCCCTGTGCAGGTGTCTGGTAGAGATCTGTTTACCGGCAGTCAAAGGCTAAGCACTTTTTGGGATTGTTTGGCGTTCTTTTTGTTTGTACTGCTCTCTTCAAGAAGCCCATAATCACAAAGCCTTGAGTGCCTACAGTAGCGTTTGTGGCTGTGAAGGTTTTTATTTTGCCCTGTTGGCTCTTATGCATATTCTCTGCAGTGCCCTTCTAAATTTAACAGAATCCAATATACCCGTACAGGCTGTAATAGCCAGGTGTGTTACGTGTACCTGCAAAATTCTCATGGAATCCAACAGAACATAACCATTAACCAGTGCAATTTACGTGTACCACTAACAAGGGATTTGTTCCTGAGAATTTGCCCAGTTTTGGTGATGTCATATTTTTCAGTGTGGTTAAAATCATTGGAAGAGGCTTCCTTTAGTGCAGGATTTGCTGCCCCTGGTCCATCTGGGAGTACTGATCTGTATTGTCCTGTCATGTCTATTGTTTTGGCCAAATAAATAAATAATAATAATAATAGTTTACAAATGTATGTACATGTACTTTACCTTATGCTGGTATAGTGAATGTGCATTGTATGAGCAACATCTGCATTACGTGTAGAGGTGTGGAAATAGTGCATGTACATGTACCGACATTGTAAATGAGCAGTCCAGACTGTGCCTATCATTGTACATGTAGCTTTGTATGTAGTTGAACTCAACATATTACCAGTATACAGTGCCTCAAGTTTGATGGTTGGAGACAATTTAAGAATTGATAAGAAATTTCAATTTCTGCAGCGGGACAGTCTAATCATTCTACGAGTCATGTAGAACTATGTAAATGTCGCGCCTCAAACCAGTTTACCAAATGTGATTAATATTGTGCTTTCAGCACGACCCACCTGTATTTGAATAGAGATCCTTCTGTGGTTGAAAAATGAAACCTCTGGCAGGAAACCAAGCCATATCAAATTCCCTAGAACTAACAGTTTATCATTATGTTGGCAGATCCCTACATGTAGGTGTAAAATTGGAAGTATGTGCAGATATTAGATTGGATGTGGCAGAGTACGGTAGGTTGTGTGGTTTGGGATGGCCTCTGTCTGCCCCCTGAAGTTGGATGTAAAGTTGACATAAAATGATGAATGGGGTATTGCCGGACGAAGCGGTTAGCAAAATCTTGCACTGACTGTAAATGGTGAAACATGCATGTTTATAAATTAGTTTAAAAATTCATTAAAAAAATTACATAAGCAGATTTTTTGACTCAAAATTTAACCATTTAATTTGCTTTTAAAAGTACACGCGTAAATACATGTACATGTAGGCATTATTTCTCATCTGTTTCACAGATCAGTTCACATTGACAGTTTTATCACCGCGCTCCTTTGGAGTCCCCAAGGCTATTTGGCATGTTTGAAGTTGTCAAGTGGCCCTGAAAACATCCTATGAAAATTGATAGTGCAGGGTTACTAAGTCAACAAAACATTGGAAGGACTCTTGACATTTCATTTATAGCAACTTGCCACAAAATAACAAACATTCCCACCGGCAGGTTGCCCTCAGTCATGCCTGCATTCTAAAACTTCTCCACAAGTTTTCCTCTCCCATGGGCTACTTTTGTACACCATCAGTACAAGTAGGTACATGTATGGCACCCCCCCTCCTGCTGTATGTGCGTACTATGTACATGTACATTGTATATGTACATGTAACGTACCAACATGTTGGTTGCAGAACCTGTTTTTGTGTTTGCATAATAAAATACACAAGTACATGTAGACCTATACATGTGTACACATGTGCACGTACAGTGCATATCTTTACACCATGCACATGGACAAACATACATGTAAATTTGAGGGTCAGCTCGTAAGTCCGACACCTCATAATTCCGACGCCTCATAGGTCTGACGCATCATAAGTCCGACAAATGCGTTTAAAAGTTTTAACGTTTTTTCGTCCCATGGCATACCGGTAGATGGAACGCCTAAAAAAGTTTGATGCCTCGAAAGTCCGACGTTTGATTTGACGGTTGTTACGAGCATGGTGAGACAGCGCTGGGAACAAGACTGGTTCCCGGTGCAAGTATGGTGTAATATTTGTGACACACACAAACCTTTTTAAGATCTCAAAAGTATTAGTCGCAAAGAATGCTTTTTATATTTAGCGAAGTAGCATACATTATTCTTACACGTTGTGGTATTTTGGATTAAAAAATACTGGACCGGTGTACGAACTGTGCAGGTAGTCCACTTGATTTAGTTTTCCTAACAGGGTCAGTACCATGGGCAGGAGTTGGGAACAAAGTTGAATTTCTCTCGTGGGCGACGCGTCGCGCGGGCCTGTACTCCTCCATGTTTCACAGTCAATCGCACTGACGCCTCTATGAAGTCCGACAACTCGTTCTTCTGACGTTGGATTTATAAGGGGTCGGACCTTTGAGGCATTGGAACTATGAGGCTGAAAATAAAAATTGCCCATAAATCCGACGCCTCATTATTCCGACGCCTCATTAGTCCAAAAATTCTGACTTTTGAGGTGTCAGACTCATGAGGCGTCAGACTTACGATACACACCCTAAATATGCACTTAGTGCAGAGTATGTGTTGCACTATTTTTACATACAAGTTTACCACCACTTTTTTCTTAACTTGTAATATTTTTCCAAGCAATGAGTTGGGTCTTGTTCTTTCATTTTTTGTTTGTCTGGATGGTGTTCTCATTGAAATAAAAAATTAAAAAACTGTTCCAAAACATAAAATGCACGTTTTTGGCAGAAAAATATCGCATATAAAAAAGTATACACAAAATAAAAAATGGTCCTTAAAAAATTTTTTGTTTGAGTGGCGTACATTTGTTCAGAGTTCAAATAAAACCATGCTGTATTTCTTATTAAAAAAGTACACAGTTCAAACTTTTGACATTAGTGGGATAAATATAGCCAGGCCCTAATTCTGTGCAACTGGCTGTTGCTTGGATGAGTCATACGGCAGTTTCCTGTCTTATTTACTCCTCCAAGCGCGTGCAGCCAGGCATGCCGACCTATTCCTGCTCCAGTTCGCAGGAGGATTATGAGAAGCCTGGGCAAGACCCGGAACAAAACGGGCTTGCATAAAAATGCTGTCCAAAATAAGGGCATGTTGTAAAGTATGCTGTGGGCCGATGCGTACAATGTGCGTGTACACGGTACCGGTGTACATGTACAGTGTATATACATCGTGTACACTCAGTAAGGTACCGGTGCTTTTTCTTCTTTCGTATGTAGCAACAGATTCACAGAATCCGTGTATAGCCACGGGAGAAGATAGAGTGGCACAAAGTTAATTTAAGTTCCTATCCCTGGATCTGATAATCTCAGGAACCTAATCCCCCAAATTAGCTGATTGAAATTGTTGAGACTATTGTATCAGGAAGCCTGTTCCAAACTCTACAAGTTCTGGGTGCAAAGAAATTTCTGTGCGCTTCAGTTCTGCTGTGTGGCAAATCAAGTTGAGAATTATTTCCAGTGGCTGTTCTATACGTGGTCTTGTAGAAACATGCTTGACAATAGACTTGAGAATAGCAGATGTATCCGTAAATATTTGTTTCATCATGATCAATCTGGCAGCTTCTCGACGCTGTTTTAGTGTATCCCACCCAAGGTTTGTGATCATGTCGGTCACACTAGCCTGACCCTACTAAAGTTGTTAATAAAGCGTGCTGCACATTGTTGGACCATCTCAAACTTACTGATGTACCAGTTTTTAGCCTCGAAGGGATCACATGCCGGTTCTACTGAAGCGTGGTCCAGGTGTGGACGAACGAGTGCTACATGTAAATAAGCAGTTGTTTTTGCCATTTTCAAGCACAGCTTTAAGTTCCTACGCAACATACCTAGGACCTGGTTCGCCTTCTTGACCATATAATCATAATGGGGATCCCATTTAAATTTGTGAGAAAGAAAGACTCCCAGATACTGGTTATGATCCACCGTTGTTAGAGAATGATTATTCAGATTATAACTATTGCAAATCTTCTTCCTTTTGTTTCCCATCTGTATGATGTAACACTTCTTTATATTAAATTAAATTGCATTTGCCATGTAGCGGCCCATACTGAAAATTGTGCATGGTAGATATTGGTACCTGTACCTACATGGTGGTAGATATTGGTACCTGTACCTACATGGTGGTAGATATTGGTACCTGTACCTACATGGTGGTAGATATTGGTACCTGTACCTACATGGTGGTAGATATTGGTACCTGTACCTACATGGTGGTAGATATTGGTACATGTACCTACATGGTGGTACATGTGTGATTATAGTGGATTTCCCTCAGTAGAGTAATTCCTAGCCTGCATGTGTACATGTATTTATTATGTAGTGGTGTACACATGTACACACCATTCATCATCCATATAGTATAGTGGACATACATGTATCCCTGATTTGGCTAGACTGGACAATGAATCGGAACAGCATTAGAAATATCCTGGTACAGGATTACAGGTGTTGCATTCAGTATGCATGCATTGTGCTGGAATTCATTGTTGACATTGATAGGGTTTCCCCACACATGGTGTGGAGGTTGTTTTCGGTGTCCATGGTTACCACTCATTGTGCCCTGTCCCCGTGCTGACACCCACAATAACCAGTCACTTTACACTCCACTGTAGAAGGTTTACATGTAGGTCAAGATGCCCCCTAGGGCAGTTTGTAGTTCATTGATCTTGGAAATCATGTCTTTAAACCAGTTCATGGTCTGGGAGCTTCCCCTAAATATTTAGTTTGAGTAGCAGTTGATTCCAGTGAATGTCCCCTATGGAGTACTTGTATTGTTTGGGTCTTTCATGGCCACTCAGGTGGAATGAAGTGGGTCGCTTTTTGAGTGCTAAATCAATATGAATGTATTTCTGTGCTGATTTGTGGAGTTTTCCCAGGCTACAATATTGGCGAGTTCGATCAAGGACCACAGTTAACCATAGCTCGACTAACTCTGATGGAATGCAGGCTAGTTGACTATGGTTGGACTAGTGTAGTCAACTACATGTACATGTATTCGCAACCAGCCTATAGAGGTTGGTTTTTAGTAACACAGTGCCAATTATAAGAAAAGTGCTGCAAAAACAGTATGTCACTAGTAACGACCATTTTCACTTTTATTTTTGCTATTTTGCCTTTCCTGTGGTCGCCTTTTCTCCCCATTGGCCTAATGACCTGACAACGGTTGGCTAGGGTTGTTTGCACTTCAATTTCACTATACATGCGTTAGGTACATCCAGAACCAAACCTTGATCGAACTGGCCCTGGTATGAGATTCAGAAAACAGTTTTTACTGTTTTGAAGAGATGCTATTAAACATGTGTACCGTATGTATACAGTGTGTGTCTGAATCATGTACTGGTACACAGTACATGTACATGTTAACATATACCTGTACATATGTATATGTTCAAGAAATATGTACATGTAACTACATGTACATGTACATACATGTACATGTATATCACGTGCAGTGATAAACCAAAAGCCTTCCCTCACTGAATGTGGACATGATGGAGTGTTGGCGGACAGTAAACAAGGATAATTATTTTAAAAGGCATATCAGTTTGATGCTTCACCAGTGCACAGATGCTGCTCATGATGGTACTTATTAACTAAGAGTGAACACTGTGGAGTAATATGCACATGTACATGTACGTATATGTAGGCAACGAGTACAATAAATGCCATAACAGCTGTTACTCGCAAATACCGTTAGTTAACTGATCAGAGTAATGGCCAGTCATTGCTAGTGCTTTGTAATAAAATTACATGTACCTTGTAAATTAAAATGTGCATAAATTTACTGTTACATGCACATGTTCTTTGTAAACCCTCCTGAACATGCCTGTGTACCATACCTAGACGGTATGTGTACTGTTCTAGAAGCATAAATTGTAAGGGATTGGTGTCTGGTTTTTTTTTTAATCCAACTTTTTTAAAATTCAAACCTTTCAGTGCTTTGCATTATTTTGTCCTTGAAATGAATATTGGCGGGAGTTGTAACTTTTTATTGTCACACTGGTATTAATACATACCGGTCATTCTCGCCCGGTGTTCATGGTTATTTATTCCCCCTGTGTTTTAATACCCGAGGCTAATTACCTACATTTCATCAAGCTCAACAATGATATACCTGTGTTACCAGAATGCACATACATGTACATGTACACATATGCCATTCGTGTCATTGTCGCTATGTAGTGTTTGCCCCTCCCCCCTTCCCCCAAAGCAAGTGATAAACAGTGTACTTTAGCACCATGTGGACTGACGTAGGCCCCTACGTACTGCACTGGTAGAAGTTTACTCTATGCAGTGAATGATTATTAACTAACGCGCGCACTTAACAAGATTTTTTTTTGGTGGGGAATGGTTCCATGCTTCACACGTAATGTCGGTATTCTCACCAGCCATTAATTAAGGCGGGGGTTGTGAATGAGAGTAACAGACAGATCACTTCAGCGTATGTGTGCACCACGTCTTACAAAATTATGAATTATTTTTAGGCGGAACTTGACTCAAAAGTGAGTATCGGAACATGATGTGGAGTATGAAAGATTGGTATAGGACAGTATGTCAGTAGACGCCAGTGACTTGTAAGTGATGGGCAGTGCCGTTGATAGATTGAAAAGGGGTAGTGATGCTGTGTCTGAATATCATGTAAGTCATCAAATTTGTTCAAATTTTTGTTTGTTTAGTTATGTTGTGTTTGTGTTTACAATATGTACATGTTCCCTACCGGTATGTTGTACTACATACATAGGGTACTGGAATATACCATATTGGTACATGTACGTCATGTATACATGTACCAAAACGGCGTGTCGGTGCTGAAATCATGTGCGGTATCACAGATGTTCTGTTACATTAATGTACTATTCACAGAGTAGGCATTTCAGAAAGGTAACAGACGGTTGCCTTGATGCCCACTGATATGTTCCCAGGTGCTCTCTGGAAGGAGAAATCACCTTGCCCCTTCAACAGTGCAGTTCCTGCCCTGTATTGAAATGCTGGTTTAAATGAACTTTCATTCTGCAGGGAGTGCACGGACGGTGTTTCGTGGATGACTTTGTTTGCCAACAGTACATGTACATGTGGTTGTTCTCGCATGTTTGTGCTTGGTGATTGATTAGACAACCTCTTCTTTTTCATTGTTAATTTTTTGTGATTTTAAAACTTTTTTGCCTCTTCAGGTAGATGACCAACAGACCCAAGTAGAAACAACTCGTAGCAAAGGGGGGAAGGAAGAGCTTGAACATTTGGTTGCTAGGCAACAGCAAGAAATCACAACTCTGAGGAAAGAGAATGAGCATTTGGTAACACAGTCATTTGATTTTCTCTTTTGAAAGATGAAATCTGAGTGCAATGGGCCATTTATTAATTAAAATTTAACTCATGCTCATGCAGTTTAAATTCTGGTGAATGAGGCCATGCAACAAAATGGTTCCATTGTCGAGTGGAACCCCAACTGATCGCTGCTATTGAACTTTGCTCCAGTAACAGACAGATTTGCTAGATGTAATGCTGCCTAATTCCCCCTTTATCTTCTATTCTGCCTCATGTTTATCATAAAATGCAGTGTGCTGTGAGGTTGAGTTTGTTAGTAATTCAAAGAGCTTGCTTTGTTTTAACCAAATTTTGCTTTGCCGGCTGTGATTTTTAACATTTTTGAGATGCTTGCTCAGCTTTTGACTTAATTTTGTTTGACTCTTCTCGTGCATGCACCTTGCTCTGTCAATGTAGCTGGATCCAGATGAGCAATTTGCACTGTCACTTGCACCATGTGTTGCTGGGGCATCCGCCACCGCATGCGTCACCCCAAGAGGCATAGCACCACCCCTTTCCCTACCAGAATCTCCTGACGCCCCTGACTCTGCCCAGTTACAGCTAGGGGCTGGCGGTCGTGCACCCATGTTTGTTGCAGGGTCCATTTCACATTTGACAACTGTGGGTGAAGATCAGGACATAGCAGATACACCCCCACCCGCATCCCCACCAGACACTGCGGACTTCCACATGAGTGTATTGGGTAGCAATACTGGAAATAAGGAGCCACCTGCACCTGCTTTTGTTGAGGGTTCTATCACAGCGTGTGAAATCTTAATTGATGATGAGTGCAGTATCGGCAATGTTCAAAACACAACGGTTGCTTATGACTCCAGGAAGTTTGCATCCCAACCTCCCCAAGTCACTTTTAATGTGCCTATTGAGACGGTTATAAACCCGGGCGAGACTATCCCGTCCCTGGCGCATGATTCTGTCATGGTTTCCGCCCCGAGGCTGGAACCGATTGACTTCCAAACCGATGTTGATGATACAACTTTCAAGCCTCTAAACAGCGACATGAGCAATTTGGGGGTTAACATGCCGCCACCCCTGTCTTTTCAAGACAGTGGAGAAGTCGCCGTCTCTCCTCAGTTTGATGAGCTTGTCGAAAATGCACAACTGCCTTTGTCCATAGCTTTTGAGGGGTCTGCAGTGGAGTTTTGCACCCCATCAGATGCCCCTCTCAAAAGTGCATCTTCTTCTGACTTGAATGGTGGAGGGCCTGAGCTCTGCAAATATCCTGTTGAGAATCTTGCTGCTGACGAATTAGACCTCTCAAAAGTGCTGCTCACTGGCCAGAGTGAGATTGCACCCCTGTCTGCACCTGTTCTTGGCACTGTTTCCCTCACTGTGTCTGACCAGAGTGAGTGTGAGAGTGAGCACAGTACTGCACAGCAAGAGGAAATGGTACATTGTGGCTTCTGTTTTGTGTGTGTGTGTTTTGCCTATAGTTTTGTCTGTTGGGCTGTAATGCACTAATGCTTCTTTTGTCAGTGTTGGTTTGTGGACTTACTTTTTAGGCCTGAATTTTTTTTTTTTTAGTCGGTACTCAGATCTGCCAATCTTCCAGCTTCAGAACTGAAAAAAAAGATACTGTTGTTTATTTTTAGAAGTCTCGGACCCACTGATTAGCAATTTACTGAAATAAGTGTAGAAAAACAAAGAAAATTTTTTTTGCTCGCTGTCTGACGGCAAAGTCCCAGGTCCTTGGTGCCTAGCCCTAGTGGTAAGGGATACCTCATGTTTTTTCTGTTTTTTTTCTTTGAGTAGCTGGAATTTTTCGGGGTGTTCTTCCTTCCGACTTGAAGACCCTTATCTGTTTTTCTTGAGACCAAAGAAAAAACTTTTTTGTTCTGTCCTCCTCTAAAATTTGTCTTAAAACTCCGAGCACCAACTTATATAAAACTGGCCTAACTGTGCAGGCTTTTTTTGATAATGGCATTGGTTTGAACTGAATACTCACAAATAAACTAATGCATTACATATAAATATCAGTACATTTTTGTTTTATAAAGCTTCAGCACGTGGAAAAAACATGAAATACATATCTGTTAATTCAGATGCGGAAATAATGTTTCATTAATGCTTCTTAAATGTGGAACATCTTGTGTCTCCCTGATAGTTCATGAAATTGTTTGGGGTGATATACAATTTAAAAACAGACATGGTTTTCCTAAAATGGGATCATTATTAGCTTTGACTAATGTAATGTCAATCTTCATTTTATTTTCTTTACAACACTCTTAAAAACCTACAGTACATTACATTTTGGCTTAAATATGCCTTTTGCAATACAGTGTTTCATTTAGTTCTGCTGATAAAATTGATCAGCCGTGAAAACGAGATTACATGTTTGCGGTAATCCTTGAATTTAGGATGGGAAGTGCACAGCACCTCGATGCATGAGGGAAAAAAGTATACATGTGTGTACGTATTGTAATTTATATCTCTTTGCATGAATATCACCTCAACCCGTCTGCATTTTTGTGTACGTTCTTGTCTCCTGCATGCATGTACTGGCATGGGTAGCCCAGCCACCGGGGTAACTTAAAGAGGGCACCCACATCCGCTCTTGGTTCTGCTGCGCAGTCCGTAATAGGGTCCGGCACTGGTACGGGTGATGGAATGGACGAGAGATCTCGACTGCATGGCGGGCCAGCCTTGAGCAGGGATGCACCACGGGAGCACCGCACGGTATTGCTCAGCAACGCAGTGAAGTTCAAGCTTTGTTAACTGTTCATGTGATTGGTGTTGTCAATGAATGCATATCTTATTGATGGGAAACTTGCATACATATCCTCGATATGATTGTTACTGGGAAAACAAAGTGAATGACAAATGAAGGAGTGTGGAATTGTTACAGATGTGCACTCTTAAATGTGAGTAAATGTCTAAATGGATGCATTTGAAAATTTTGGGAAACTAGAATAAACTGTTTCTAAAAATCTGCTTCCTTGAGTGAAACTGTCAGTATGCACATGTTCTTGTAAAATTTAAAACTGTCACTTTCTCTTATGCTGTGGATGTTTTCTCATTACAAAAAAACCTTAGACGTATTCCCTCCCCCCGCCACCAAAAATGGCTCATTTTATGAGGTGTTCAAAAACTCAACATAAGGTTAAATTTGCTCAAGCACTGGTTCTCGTACCTGCACAAATGCATTTCTGACTTTAAAGGTTTCTAAATAGAAGTGTATGGCCTGTCTGTTGGCCCTATAAAAACATGCACACACTGACATAAAGGTTAATGATGTTTGAACTGCATTGCGTTTATTGTTTGACCCATATATTTACGTGTAAGCTTTGCATGCTGTGCATATGTGAAATGTTTTTCACATTGTACTCAGTGATTTTTTTGGCTCAGATCCTTTTTTTTCTTCAGATGATTTGTTGAAGGAATTTAATTGTTTTTTTGTTTTTTTGTCCATTACTGCATTTGATTGAATACTGCACGTGCATATGCTGCTATTTATGCATGGAAATTTCCCTAACCCCCAAATGGAATGTACATACATGTACAGTAAGTCAAAGTGATAAAATGTAATTCAAATAAATATCGTTCAAACTGTAGGAATGGATGTTTGAGGAGATGTAGCATTTTGAGACTTGGAAAATATGTCATTTTCAAGTGTTGACGGGAAAGAAAAAAAAAGACAGTGAGTGCTGGAGACAGTGTTCACCAAGTTGATGGTGCAGACGTTTTTCAGATCTCTCATCAAACACTGTTTAGCTTTAAGAAGGCTCTGATTACAGAGCGTTGCCTGTGTCACTGTTCCTGTTCAAGTTGAGGTCAAGTCATTAAAATTCTTACTGGAAGTTGAACTGGGGTGCACGGTTGGAATGTCAGGAATTAAGCAGACAAAAAGAAAAAGCCTTGTGCAGACTGTTACTTGGTGGTCCCCATGAGGTGACAAGTCCATGGAACATATGGCTTTGTCTCTAGAATTATGGCTTTCACCGTTCTGACAGGTTGTTCCGTTGCATTTATGCAGCCCTTGCATATTCACCGGTTCATACTTCAGGCAAACTCCAAAGCGAAGCACATTTGACGTCACAAATTGTTTGCTGCGGAATCCGCTTGAGTTAAAATGCATTCACCTGTTTCAAATTTGCAGCAGGAACATTTGATCTGATGTAACAATTTTGCATTCATTTTCACTTTTGCACCAAGTACAAATTGGCCTGAACTTTTTTGGTGGTATTTTAAGTTCTTGTAGTCTTCTTTTACTTCAGTATCCCAAACTTTTTGCGCATGGAAGAATCAGTGTGTAAGCTACAAATAGGATGTATAGGGTATAACTAAAGAAAGTCCAAAGGGTGTTTTGTTTGTTCGCGAATTAACACATCTGTTTTTAATGGAAGCGTAAACTGCTCTGGGGTTTACTCCTGTCATTAGCCGGTGCCCTGATTCACTCATTTACGCAGGTGTACAGATGTCGTGGAGGGTTAGGTAATGGCAAAATTTTTATCTGCCAGAAAACCCTGCTGATTTGACTGGACCACTTTGCTGAATTGGTGTCAAACTGCCGTATGATTTTAAACGCTGTAAAACAAGTGGAAGACATGCAACAAGCACTGAGTAAACTCTTTTGCATCGTCTAGAAATCGATCAGAAAGTCACAACCATGTTCTAATGTTATGGAAAGTCCTATATAATTTCAAATATAATGGTCAAACTAGACCAGCATGTTTGTTTGTTTGTATCATCAGTGGTATGGGTCATTCCAGAAATCTGGGGTCTAAAAGTGTTACATTTTTGTGTCCCTGTTACAGCTGACCTTTGTTTTTTGACATGGAAATATCAACGGAATTGATTTCAAACTATAGCTGTAATTTGCATTAATTCATCACTCTTGGAAATGAGAAAATGTGTTTTGAACCTACAAAATCAAAATGTCAGATGTGACAGGGACATGGAAAAAATGGACCCCTAACTTCTGGAATTACCCGTGTCTGCATATGGTCCCTCTGAAGTACGCCACTTCAAAAGATTCCATGAACTCCCGACCCCCAAAAGTGGCAAAGGGTGAGTGGCTGCAACTTACTCTAACAAGAATTTCAACATGTTTCTCGCCTCACAGCGCCAGCAGGTGGAAGAGCTACAGATGGAGCGCAAGCCCACCGAGGAACGCATCGACAAGTTGAAGAAGCGCAACATTGAGCTGTCCGTCATGGCCAAGCGGCTGGAAGAGAAGGCCAAGCAGATACAGAAGCAGAAGGTCTGTGCTCACAAGTTGCCTTGGAGGAGCATTGCTCATAGTCACTGTTTACGGAAAAGCTTGTCTCTTGCCAAAAAGTGAATTCATGGCCCCCTTCCGTTTTGTGAAATTGACACGTTATGACATCGCAGCTTCATGTCCTGCTGCAGTGAATTATCTTTGTTCAATATTATCAAATATGGCATCTGTATTTCAACAATGTGAAAGTTTTCTTCATCCTGAACAACGCACTATCGTCAGAGCCAACTTACATGTGGTCTCCCCCGTAAAATATCTTACCAACCTGAATACATGAGTTAATTAAAGAGACGGCGAATTGACTACGGAGAGTCTTATTCTTTTTGCCCCTTTTACCCCACTGAGACAGATGAACACCTTGGCCAACAGAGGGCGGTGTTTGCTGAACACACTAGTCCAGTAGTTGACCCATTGTCCCACTTTCCTCAGATGCTGATTTTCATGCAAGCCACACACTGAATGACTTAGCAGTTGGCATGATTGGGATGTGCAAGCACCGGTACATGTGGTATTGACAGGCTTAAGGGATTATTACATAAACTGGGATCATAGAAAATGTATTTCAGTTATTTGAAATATTCAGGCCTGTCATATCTGAAGCGTACAGTATTTAATGTACATATAGGATCGCTCGGGAATCCTAAACACTCCGTTTTAGGGAAACCAATAAGCCTTTTGCGAGTTAACTTTGACCCAAATCTGGTACACGGAGTTCTTTAAATTCATGTGAACATAACAACTTGAATTTCCCTTACTAAAACCACTGTTGCTATACCTCATGATTTGGGGCAAGCTTTTGCTTAGTTACATAAGAGACGCCTTGCAACAATACGCTGTTCTCAATGGATAAGGAGGGCATAAAGGAACCAGTCCCTTCCAAAGATAGTGGTCGCTATGTGAAAGCTTGCCCTGAATTATGATGTATAGCAACAGTGTCTTTAGTCTGGGGAATTCAAATTGTTATTTTTATGTGCAATCAGATAACTCAGTGCACCAGATTTTATTCAATTTAATTCGCAAATGGCTTATTACACTTTAAACTTCGAGGGGTAATCAAGCCCCGGTAAAACGATAATGGCATAGCCCCTGTTTCCTAACCGGTCCCCCTCTCAAATCCCCCTCCCCAGAAAAACCCTGCTACATAAGTTTTTGAGGATCTGGGAATGTCATGGTTGGCATATCATATAACATATCGGTGTACCGTTGTTTTGATGCAAAATGTGAGTCATTTTCACAAGTCAAGCCTCTAGGGATGTTCTCCTAAGTCAGGTCACAACCCATTTCCTCTGGGATCATATCTGAAGTCAGTTTACCCAAGTTATTTCTGAAGACTGTTATGTTACCAAGTCAAGTCTTGGATCAGAAAATCTTGAATAAACTCTTAATCCTGAGTCAGTGACCTGAGTTAACGCTGTCAAGTACATGTACTTGCAGATCAGTAAGAACACCTTATGGGCCTAGTGAGCCAGACCAAGAGAGTGTGCTATTTCCTTAGCAACAGAGGCTCCTTTGGTACTAACTGCACATTGCTGGTTCACAAAATAAATGCAAGCATTGCAGTCACATTGTCACCAACAATATGAATACTCCTGACCAATGCAACTCTTTTCAATCCTGGAGGGTGCGCATCGTTCCACCTGTAATAAAAAAAAAAGAAGTGATTTCTAGTATGCGCAAGATGTGAGACCAGAAATACAAATTACAGTTGAAATCACTGAAGGTTCCCGTGCTTTCAGTGTTCAGGTTGATGTGCACAGTCTTCCACCTAACCTTAGGCCTCCAGACTGGCCCATAAATTATGAATTTCATTCCCCTTAAGCCAGTCACTTACCTGTCTGCCCCCCCCCACCAGCGCACCCATTGTTCACACCCTTCTGACCCATCAGTAAAAGGGCTGACATCTTTTACAACTAGTGCCCTTGATAAGAAAAGAAACTGCTCCCTTGATGTGGATTGGGCAATTGGGTTCCCTGTGTACATGTATACACCATAAGGGGATTAAGACAAGGCCAGGGGGCAGTGGTAAAACAATCAATAATTGTATTGTTGGGTAATGCTGCAAAATAGCAACTTGTAAGACTGTTGCCATTGAATTGCACCCCAGGTAAGAGTGGCGCTGGACCAGTACATGAGGTGCTATCGGTGTGAAGAGTCTGCTAGATGGGATTGCAGTTGACAGTTATATTCCAACCTCTGAAGTGTTTTTCTGGCTGAGTTTTTGGAGTTTGGTCTTGGGAATTTCATTTGCAGAAGTCATCAACATCAAGTGCTCTTAGTACTGTCAGGAATTGGGGTCCGGTCACAGGCCAGATTGGGAGAGAGAGCAGTGGGAACTACAGACATATACAGCATTGCTGATTGCTCTCTTTGGTTGTTTTATGGTGTCTAGTAATGTGCCAATTTGATCCATGGTAGTTAATCCGAGAGATTTTACACCTCGGCTGTACTGTGGTTTGTGATCTTTCTCTGATAACGGCCGCTGTGAAGTGTTTTGCATCACCAGACCGACAAAGTAACCTGCCATTCAGTGCAGTGGTTGCTAGTGGGCTCACGTTTGAATTTGACGAACGTACCCATTGGACAGAACCTGCTGCATCTTTGGGACAAAGAGAACGTGCAAAGATGGAGTCTCCGGACCCCAGTGCCAACGCGGATCCCAACCCCAGCTTTGGCATTAGCTCCCTGCTGAGCATCAGCATGCCCTTCAAGCTCTTTTTCCAGACCATCACGACCTCCGCCGACAAAAGTGAGACCGCCAAACCAGGAGATGTGCATCCCCAGCCGCCCAGGGATGAGCAAGAACGTAGCTTCCCAAAACATCAGAAGCAGGAACAGCACCAGCAGAATCCACCTCACCAACTAGCGCTGCAGCCGACGCAACCCCACAGCCAGCCGCTATTCTCCCAGCAGCAGTTTTCTGTGCAGCAGCGGCAACAGTTTTCTGCTCAGCAGGAGCGATTTTTGGCACAGCAGCAACATGCTGTGACAGTGGAGCTGTCGCAGACGACCCGTAAGGTGCAGTCGACCAAGGTGACCCCCGAGCAAACGCGGTCCCAACAACAAGAGCAAAATGTCGTCAGACAGACCAGGCGTCTTGCTCAGAAGCGGCAGGCAAGACCGCAGCTGATGCCGCCGGCATCGATCAACGTATCCACAAAGAAAAAAGAGAAGGAATTCCATGACTTGTTACTGTCAGTTTACAAAGATAAAGAGGTAGGGAAGAGAATGTAGGTTTTGAAGGATACAGTAGTTCCAATTTTGGCCCATTGTGGACATTAAATATGAAAAGACAGAGGTTTTCTGGGAGAGTGTGCAGTTGTAGAAAGCATTATTATTTTCGGTCATTTTTCATTAATTTTTTTATCATTTTGTTTTATTTTAGGGGGCCAGAATGGTCACATGAGTTTACATTTTTGAATCTGGAAGGGAAAAAAATTGGCCTTGCGTAAAGTCAAATTTTGTTTTTTATGCCTCACATTTGGCTTTTCTGATTAGAAAATTGCAGTTGTACGGATAGTTGATAGTCACCTCTGTTGCCGTCCTTTGGACTTTGATTTCAAGAGTTGCATATTGTGCAGACGTTTCTTATCACGGAATTTGCCAGAATATTTAATGACAATTTGAAGTGTGAATCATGTTCCAACATCTGTTTGACAACGTATCGTGGAACTAAAAATTTTATGCCACATGAGACATAAATTCGTAATGCCACATAATAATATGTGGTAGGTACACTATAGCACGTCTGCACAGTGCACATTGTCGTTGATTTGTCTGGATCGTTATGGCATGTAACACAGGTAGATGAAGACATGATTTATTCATTGTTGTACAGAGCTTGTGTAATGTTCTCCATGGCTATTCCGTTAAAATCTCAGTGACGGGAGAAGTTTAACTTCTTTTTCAGAGCCAAGCTGTGCGCGTAATAAATGTCAACATCAAATGATCACGTGGTTTCTATGCATGATCTTGCCAACATGAATGTTGATTTGGTCATCACTCCCGACTGTTCCAATGACTTTCGGCCATAGTAGTTGTATTTATCTTGAGTTTTTCTTCCCTTTATAAAGTAGACATGCACATGTTAATTTGTTAATTATCAATATTTATTATCTCTACAACATTCTTTCCAAGGCTAGTAAGCTCCCATTCTCAAGGTACTGTCTTGCCAGAATGTATTAATGAGTTGCTTTTGAGCAAATAAAGAAAACTATGAAAAAAAAACCTGATGGAAGGCCAGAAGCAAAACGGGTAAAGACTGTTAATACATGTTTTGTTGACTCCTTAGTTAAAGGAAAATCACATATTTCAAGTTAGTTTTTAAGTAGTAGTTAATACACATTCTCCAGAACTTGACTGCCAAATGATGCACATCATGTGTTTTGAACTTGTCATGAACAGGGTGAATGCTGAATAAGGCTGCATCTGAATCTGTTGTCTATGTAGTAGGTCTTCTTTCCACAGGACATATGCAGAGACGTCCAGACAATAGACCTAGCCGTAGCTGCGGAAGCCCGTTTCAGACACCCCCAAAGTCTGAACGTGAATAGACCAAGCCGGCCCATTTAGGACGGCTCACTGAATTGTTAAGATGTCTGCTCAATCTCATTACATACAGATCCAAAGTCATGTAGGCCACCTGGAAAAGGGCCACTTAGGGTTGTGCAAGCTCTGTTTAATAGGGCACTGAAAGTTAACACAATGTGGCTTCTGTTTTCTTCTGTTCATTTCAAAATGTCAAGGGATGGTCACACAAACATTTGCTGGAGAGGAAATTGTAAGTGCCCCCTACAGTTCATTATAACACTTGTACAAATATTTCCCATCTTCTTGATCTTGGCAGAAAGGAGACACGTCACCCACTCCATCCAACGGTAGCCCCTCCCCTCTCCAGCAGACCTCCCCCACCGCCAAGCCCACCGAGGCGGCCGACTTCTACAAGCGGCTACTGGCCAAGCAACGGGCTCACTACCTGGCTGAGAATGCCCAGAAACTGCTGGCCAAGGACAAGGAGATCCGGGGGCTAAGGCAGGAACTGGACAGGCAGCGGCCAGGGGTCAGCCCCGAACCGGGACTCGAGGTGAGAGGCAATAATTGTGCATATTCAAGTCCATCACAAGTTTGTCCACAAGTCAAGTCACAAGTTCAGTCAAAAGCCTTTCAAAAGTCCAGTCAGAAGACCTTTGGTGAGTCTACTCATGTGTCCTTTCACAAGTCCAGTTCCAAGCCTGTCCACAAACCCTGCCAAAGCAACAAGATGAACTTAGGGGACTACTTTCTTACAGTTCCTTCGAATAGCTTTTGACTTGACTTGGGACTGGGTGGCTTGTCTGGATCTGTGATTGACTAGATTACAACGGTAGTAGGCAAGAGTGTTGAGATGGAGATCCACTCCAAAATCATTTGTTGTGGGTTAACTGGTTTTGTTTTCCTGGGTAGCATAGCCACAGTGATGAATTGCAAAGATGTAAGGAAGGATACACTGATTGGGCTAAACTAAACCTTTCAAGCTTCTGTAACCACTTGTGTGTTGTATTTCTGTAAGTTTGAAACCACACAGTGCAATTGACATATATCTGCCACTTTAACCCTAACCGCTTAGGCCCTTTTCAGAGGATACGCCCTTAATCCTCCAAAATCCTCCAACTGTCCCATGAAAAAATTGGGTACAGCATCAGTCCTTTAAAATCTTCCGATATTTCTTGAATATGTTCTGTGGGGGGGTGCCCACAGCCTCAATTCTTCAAAATTCTCCGGCAATTCCTCTCATTATATGCAGTGTGAGTTGTATCCTGGAGCAGTATGGAGAATTTCAGATATTTTTGTGGGCATGAATTTATGCATGGCTGAACATAAACCAACACAAGGTCTAACCCACAACCTTGAGACAATGCATCCTTTGCAACAAGCAATGTAATTTTGCCATGTAGCCTCAGTCCTCCAAAAAGGATTTTGAAGGATTGAGGATGATTAGGGTTTAAGTTCAAGGAGTGTTTCTTAATCTTTGCCCGTGTGTAAGGAACATTTTTCCATACGTGGACATGCAGTCGTGATAGTTTTCAGTGAAGCATTCCAATAGATAATGTGTATCCTTACCATTTGTTTTGCCTGTTTATTTCTCTTTTAGCAGAACAGCCTCATCAATGCAGAAAAAATGCACCTGGAGCAGATCATCAAGGGTAATGCCAAAGAGCAGTTACGACTCCAAAGGCAGATACAGCTAGCCTCCAGCGCACCGGTAAGACCACCGCTTTCCTGTCTTACTGTCAATAGACTAATCTGATTAGACGCCATAACTGCGGTGGCACCGCACTCACACGCACATTCTTCAGCTTGACGTGCGCGTGCATGTGACAAATCCCGACACCCTGCTGGTTGATGAGGCATGTAACGCGCGCGTACCACCTGTCCACGAGATTGTGCCACCGCAGTAATGGCTTCTAATTCTGGTGGTCGAATTACACTATAGGATCATTGCCACTGGTACCTCCTCCCATTTTCTAGCCGTTTCCAAGGCTTTGTTACCCATGTATCTCACCAAAATTCTCAAAATTTCTCCCACATTTCCCTCAATTTACCCCAATGAGACCTGTCACCACAAAATGAGCTGAAAGTTGGAATTTTTGAAAATTGAGATATTGATATTTTTGAATTCAGCACGAAAGAGCTTTCCAGTGGTATGTACATGGAACACTTGGGGTAAAAGTGTAAGGTGATGATGTGGCATTATTCTGGCAGCTTTGCATCTTTGTGTCTGACATTATTTCAACATTTCAGACCAGCACGAATAGTGCTATTGTCGAAATTACTGAGATAAGGACATTTTTAAATATATAATCCCTGCAAGATATTTGGAATTAAATAGCAAACGGGTTACTCTTTCCAAACATAAAACCTCAAAATTGACCTCCATTTCAATATGACTTTGAAACCTCAAAATAGGAAAGAGGGGATGTGACTTAACGTTCATTTTGTCGTGACGGGTCACAAATGTCAAAAGTTACATGAAAATCTGATCTTCAATCAGGAATCATGTCCTTTCTCCCCCCCAGTGGTCTGGTGCCCAATCTGTTTGACACTCGTCCGTGAATCTTGCTGGAGATAATTTCAGGTTTAATGTAAAGTAGAGGCAGGTGCTAATAAAAGGATCTGCCTGATACACTGGTTTTGCCATAGCTAAAGTGCTTTGATTCCCTGTAACCTGTCATTGGAGTGAGCCCTCATCTGTCTGAAAATAGCCAGTCTAGAGACAGGGAAGAGTCAGGGTGAGACGTTGCATGTTGACGGTATTACACTGCACATGTACTGCGTGTCTCCTATTTTCCGATTAAAAGTTACAGTGAATTTCTTTTCAGGCTAATTTCAATTGTGTAGATTATTTTAAAAAGGAAAACATGTACTGTCAAAAGTAAAGAGCTGTATGTCCAGTGCTACGTTTAATACATGGACCTCACGCATGTTTTCCCCACAATTAGCAATGATGGTATTTTGACAACCAGCTTGCTAAGGAGTTGCTCTGGTTGAAGTTCCTGTGAAGAATGAAGAAAGTACTTGATGCTCCTCCCTTGCATGGAATTTGCATATTCCTGAATAATTTTTCAAGTTTGTGCTCACAAAATCACGAATATGCTGAAGTGGAATGCATCCCCCTCCAACATGGAGTCATCCTGTCGAGGATTAAGGTAGCCTCGACCAAGGCATTGAGCGAACCGTTCCTACTGCGTTCACGATGGTCCAGCCCGCGCGCTGTGTATGTGCATACCTTCTGCATGTATTGTGTGCTAATACTAATTGTAACTACTCATAAGTGCCCTAAAATCAGCCCCGACAGGCAACACATGATACGTACGTACATGTATGTTCGGGAATGTTAAGGTAGAGGGTTTGCGGATACACCATGTTGGAAAATATCTCTTTTGAGTATGTGTGGTTCTGAAAAGAACTGGTTACTTATCGTATTCCACAATGCAAACCTTCAAGAGCAACGTGAGTGTTGTGAATCGCCTATATTGCAAGGGCATGCCTTTGTCAAGTATTTGTAGACATGTACATGTACAATGTACACATATATATGTACATGCACATGGTTATGTGTATTCTGACTTAACTATTGAAAGACAGCAATTTTTCACTGTGTATGGAATCACGTTAAGTCTTTTTTTTACCTTATTGTTAGTTTGGATTGTGCTCGATGGTGTGCAAAACAAATGCCATTTTTTTCTCAGATGGAAGGGCACGAATGTTATGTTTATGTGCAATCAGAAATCTCAGTGTATCAGATTTTATTCAAATTTACCTCACAAAAGGCTTATTGAAGGTATGGCACCTTGTCTGGAGTCAAAATTTTGATATTTTATAAAGAGGGGATCATGTTATAGCTGTAAGTAGCCAGGGGGATGGAAGTCGGAAAAAGAAAGATAAAGCTGGAGTAAAAGCTTAGGGATGCTTTGAACTTTCTGTGAACTGTCTGTGAACTTTAATGAGAGAGTCTTTAAAACTCAGGACAGAGCAGTCTGTGGTTACATGTGCCAGTGCATGTATTTCACATTAGCTTTCAATCTCCCTACTTGGAATACATGTGATGGCCATTAGGCTGCTTTGGCTGTCAGTGATAAAGGGCACCAGCTCTTACACCAGATCCGAGAGAGGGTCTGTAATCTTTCTGTGCCCGTCTTTTAGATGAGGCAACCCCTTCTGGACTTCAAGAAAGGGTTGTTGACTCGATTTGGCGTACCGGCATTTCAAACCAAATTACAAATACATGTTCAGCTATTTTGACCTCCCTACGTTTGTGTTACGTGTCGTTACTTCTTGGAGTGCTAACAGGCAGTGCTGTTAACTTGCAGCCAAAATCAGCATTGTGTGTGTATTGTTTATTGATTTGTCGAGCTAACTTTGCAAGTCTTTTAGTGGTGTTGACCTTTGTTCCCTTTGCCCGTTTCTTCCCTTTGCCCGTTTCTTCCGTCATTAATTCGATTACCACGTCGTCTCGGTAGCACAGATTTTTTTTTTTATGAGAGAAATGGGGAAGTGGACCACAGTCTCATCTATAATTGCACGCACCGGAAAGACTCAATTTCATTAGCTTCCCGTTCTGCGTCTTGCCTCAATCATGCAAACCAGAAAGGGATTTCACTGCACATGTGGCTGACCTACATGTAGCATTTCACAAAAGGAGTGGGGGAAGGCCATTTATGAATGAGCGTCATTGGTACAGTAAACATTACTGTCTAAAAAGTGATTAAATTAACCGTTACCAGGGAGCTGAGAATAAAAGCAAAACAGACAAAAAGAAAAGAACAACTCCTTCCAAAAAAACATGAAAAACTAAAATGGAGGGGGGGTTGACACTAGCTGCACTGTAATCTGATATACTACTGCTGTACACATATGGATTGTGTTATGTATATGCAGCTTGTATGGTTTGCACGTAAGTAGTTCTGTGATTAAACAACGTGGTGGTGGCCTTCGCCGGTGCTTAAAAAGGTCCAGTGATAGGCATGGCTCATTAAAACAAAAAAAGAAAATCGCTTCAGTCTCCGGGAATGGTATTGATCGTTCATTAATGTACATGTTCACAAATTTAATTGTGTGCCACTGGGCCCAAGCGAGCGATGTGGCAAACACAGATGCACCATTTGCACCCAGGTACAGGCTTTTACTACATGTCTGAGTATTGTTTGCAATTAGCAGTAATGTACTCTCTGCCCGTGCCTGTATTGCCGGAAAAGAGCATATTGAGTGTTTCCTGTGGAAAAACTGCATTTGCCACTGTGAAAAGCCTAAAGTCAGCGAAATAGTCCAACAATGATGGAACTGTGCGTGCTTCAGTGCTTAGACATTCAGAAGGTACTGTACATGTATGCCTTACAGTGTGTTTGCAATGGTCCAGTGTAATTCTGCCAAAGTTGTGGTGTGAGTTTTCATGTGTGTGAGTGCATTGATTTACCCATATGTATACTATGTACAAAAGTTGTCTTGGATGTCAGTGAAATATATAATTTAGTAATATTTAACAGTTGGTTTGAGTTGTACATGGTGTACATATAATCAGCCCGTTTTGACGACTCTTGACAGCCTAGCTGCCAGACTACCGGCCTAGTTCACCGGCACTCATTTGATCATCAGTGGATCAAAACACTGTCTCCTACTCGAGGAGAAGTTCTCGAAATGCTGTCATCAGGAGGCGCCACTCCTCTCTGATCATCCCACTCTGACCGGCTCCTCCTCGACCATGACCCCCACTCCTTCCTGGGGATCAAGGGGCTGCCTCAGAGCAAAGACTGTGCTTTTTCAATTCCACCTCTGAAAGGCGGGAAAATCAATTGTGGCATCTCTCTTCTCAAGGCCAAGAAGTCCTTTTACTTAAAGTGTGGTTTGTAAGGCTGTACGTGCACTTCTTAACCACTTCATTCCTTGGGCATTTTTCAATGTTAATGATGCTGGGCCGGCATGACTATCATTTTTTTCCGTTTTCAAAATCCTTCAAAAATTCATCATTTCATTTAACGGTCGTTTATAGCCGCACCAAGTAATCTTTAGGCACTACTCTAAGTTGACAGGTGACCTGTACATGCACTTCTTAATGTACATGTAATGTGTGCATATGTGCAAGGCTTGGGCCATGTCTGAATGTTATAATGGTTATACATGTATAATTTGATTGGCTGTGCAAAAAAAGGGCCATTACAAACATTATCTGTATGTACCAATGGGATAAGAAATTCATTGTTACCAACTTGAGATATATAATGTTGTAGTTGGATGAAAATTACTGCATTTTTGGCGATGACCACCGAAACATAGTCAGTTTGGGCACAGGGACAGATCACTTTGCCCATACAGTCACTGTCTAGAGGCTGCAGAAATTTCACAATGCTGAATATGTTCATCCTGACTGCAGTCAGTTGATTGATATTCATGGCTTTAGTCTTACTATGGCTGAAGAAAGCCACGCTCCAAGGGCCAAGAAGTTAAAGGACGATACAAACATACAGTGAACATAATCAGACACCAGGCATCTCATTTTTGTCACAAGTTATGGAAACCATTTCATGAATTTTAGTCTAGAGACACTACTAAATAGTTTGCCAAATGTTACCGGAAGGGGTTATGATTACCCTTGAAATGGAAATACATGTAGAATGGGGGTAAAGGAATTTGGATGCCCAAGTTGGAAGTAAAGCCCAAATAAGTCCGTTGCTTGTTCCCTTTGAGTCATGATGTCAGCAAGAGCTGTTTTAATTGCGACATGCATCATTTACCTCCCGGGCATTTGCGTCATTGTCACATACGCTTAATGCATGATGGATTAGCATTGGGCTTTTGAATGACAAACCTTCCATTGAGTTCTCGTGTGCAGCATTTGCTCGTAGTCGTCTTTCGGGACCTTGCAAAACTGTAACATAAAAACTAAGGCAGAGGTGTTTATATTGAAAACAAAAACAACATCAGGGGCGGTACTTGTATTTAAAACATAATTCAAGAGAACGGCACAAGATCAACTACATGCATGACCCTGACATGTGTATATTAAAATGTTGAATGTTGCATTCACAGTATACATCGTACATGTTTATTTGAAGTGAACTATGCAAAAATGCCTAAATTTTGCATCAGTGACACGCACAAGCGGGTCTACTTAAAAAAAAATCAGTTTTCATGTCAGAAGAAGTGTCAAAGGAAGCTGTGTTGTTCTTAGCTCAATTGGCGCAGTATTCAGTGCTCACATGTATATTTGCAAGAATTGTTTTCTTCTGAACACAGATTGACGTAATTCAATAATGACCCAGTCCAAAGGCTGTAGGCATGATTAGATGGCTGCAGGCAACATGCCTTGTGTGGCAAAATTGGACCATCTCCCTGTCTACGTCAATAACAATCTATGAAGTTACCAGTGGCGCAGACCGATTGATGAACTTTTTGACAAACCATTTTTGTGTTCTAAAAATGATGAGATGTAGGACACAATGCTACATGTAACATTGGAAGGATACTGACCATGATAAAACAATACTGTAATTCAAGAAGGAGCCATGAAAAAACTTCCAACATCCAAAAAAGAGCAAGACAACTGAACTTTCATCCGTCAGTGATGTCCTGAGTTCAAGTTGTCCAATCTCAAATGGACCTGCATGGTGGCATTCCAGACACCTCATCCATCTGCAGCATTTCCACTCGATTAATTCCTCGCCATTGCCCTTTCCTTGCTCCGGCTCCCATCCATTGGGAAATCAGGAGACCTCTTGTTTTCATCTCCTCCTCTTCCCAATGCGCAAAGCAGAGCAAGTGCTTGCTGCCGTCGCACTTTTGCTTTCCTCCATCCGCCTCAGGCAGTCAGAAGTTTGTAGGGTCCCGTTGTTTTAGAAATCAAATGCTAGAGTGAGATGCAAAATGGACAACCCATTATGTTCATATTTTGAAAGTATAACTCACAGCTTCGCTGTTTGATATGCGGTATATAGACAATCAGTTGTGTGTTTCCCCTACAATTTGAATTACATCTGAGGAAATTGTTGAGGATTGACTGATTTCGTCCTTCAAGCACATTTAATGTATTTTGCCACCAGTTTCAACCATTGGATTGATTTTTAACGGGAAGAGCATCGATGTCGATGTCCATTGCTGAAATCACACGATATACGATGCCACTTTATGTCCACCGAAGCCACGACATTATGTTAATGACAGAGCAACATCAACAGCAAACTTCCACTGTTTGCGTAGCTCAAGGCGGGCAGACTGTACAGCGTAAAGGTCATTTGCGCTGCCCCAGCGCAGAGATCTGCAGATGATAAATCCCATTCTAAACGTCCGCAACCTGCTGCTGCAGCTCTCTCGCCCCTAGGCACCCCCACACCCTGATGAGGACTGTAATTCATTGCCCCCACAAGGTGATTATTGCTCGGGTACGGGGCTGTGTCAACTGTAGGGAATCCTACATACATGGACTCTATGCTTTTCCAGTGGTTGCTCATTTTTAAAAATCTTTCATTTCAACATGCATCTTAAATACCTAGTGAGCAGATTATTTCCACATTGAATTAAAGAGTGGATGCGACTTTGGGGAAAAGGATAAAGGATTTTTATTTGCCTCATTTCTTTTTGAAATCCGCCCCCTTCTCCATTTCTGTATCTCGTCTTGCCAGCTTCAGGAATGTTCCACTCTCGCTGCCAGTGATCCATCGCGCGTGGGATTTGTTACGTGCATTTTGAAAAATAATGTCTGGAAAGAAATTAACATATTATGTTTATGGATGTGTAACTTCAGCAGTAGAGGATTTCATGTCCTACACAGAATGCACTAACTTAAGAAAACTGCAGTGGTTGGCAATTCAATTTGGAAGAGTAATTATTTGGAAGGACAAAGTTGACTTTGAATCGGCCAAAACAAAGCAACCAATTAACACAAAAACAAAAACCAGCAACAAACAAATGGAAAAAAAATGCAAACTCACAGCAATATTCCACCCTTCCCTCTTGAAACAATACATGTAGCTGCTATATCATAAGATTGAAGAAAAGTTAGCTTTCTGACATGTTAATATTACCTCTCAGTGGACTGGGTTTGGCTCATTGAAAATATGGGAACTCTTATATTTAGTTAGAGGTTCTATGTATGAGAAGTTTTCATGAAAATACATGGGGGGTCTCCCCATATTTTGAGACTGGTGAGTCAAGCATGTATGTCCTTTTCTACTCCTCTGAGGTATAAATTTGATCACACTTTAACAAGCTACCGAGACCTCGTTAACATTAGGAAGATGTTGTCTCTGCAAGGTGATCCGTTCATGATCACAACACCTCATGACGGCGTGCTTCCCTCAGATATTAGGCACGCTGGAGGACGCGCTTTAATTAATTTATGGGGAGGCAAGATAGTGTGGGCACATACATGTACATTTGTAAACCGTAGTGATCGAATAGGTGGTGCTCTTCATCAGGCAAGGTATTCGAGTGTGGCCTGTGAGTTGTTGCCGTGGTTACTCAAGTGTTAGCAACCTGGGATCTGGGGGGGCCGGCCCTAATGGGCCATCTGGTCCTGAGCTTGGTAAAGGCCCGGTTGAGAAATGATTTTTATTGCAAAATGATCTTTGTTAGTTTGATTCAATTTCTAGAGATAGATACTGTACATCTTCATTGGTGAATGGTTTAGATTATTCGTAAGCATGACTACATTTGAAGATGTCTGTGGTCATTTTCCGGGGGGTAGGGAAGATGTACATTTAGTTTATCGTACATTTATGTACGTGACTTACAACATGGAAACAGATTTGGTTATTCAAATCCTTTAATTCCTTTTAGGCAGTCAGCAGATCTGTGTACTGAGTAACACCTTCAGAGGGCTTTAATCCAGCACTCTGCCGTAACCTGATGACATCTTTCAGCGTGAAGTAATAAAGGGAGTACTTGAAGCTGTGGGCACCACCTTCTAGAAATGTACCTGTACCGTAGCCGTTAATGGTGTTAAAATATTTGAGCAACATGTGGAGAAATGGGTATGCTGTACATGCAGTTAGTACACAGAGTCAGAGTGGGAGTGGTACGTTGGGGGCTGTGTCAAAAGGTTGGGTTATCACTGCAGTCTTTCTTCTTTCCACCTGTATGTTGAACAGCGTGTGGTACATGTCCCGAGAGAAACCACAGCTGAAACCCACACCCTCCTCCCATGCAGAACCCCACAACATTTCATTTGTTAACCAGCGCTGGTAATATCATACAGTGTTTTTTTCCCTTTACGTGTACATGTACTTTCTAAAGCAGTACGTGCAGTTGCTAATTACGCCTCCCAACCCCACTCTCCTCCCCCTAATAGGAGCCTAAATATATTGCTTGCATGTAAGGTATTGATGCGTGTAGACCACCGATGTGTACGTTGTGTGTTTCCTCATTTGAAAAAGGAATTTTGTTTTTAAAGTCACCGTTTGCTTTGGGTATACATACATTGTTTGTAGTACCATGCTTCGGTTGAGTTGAGAAGGATCTCAGTTAATGGCCATTACATGTACGAGCATGACAGGGACCTGACTCAAGGACAAGATTACTAACCAAGGTTCATGTATGGTACCAGTACATGAGGCATGTACATGTACATGTACACTATACCTGGGCCTATCTGTGAATCACGTCACACCTGTGACGGTGTGACCTTCCCGCTTCCAAGAACCATGAAATTGAAAGGAAAATTGGCCTGGCTCATTGGCTTCATTATCATCCTCATGATTAGTTTCACTGATGCAAGAGCATCAGAGCTTCATTAAGTTAATTGGCATACAGTAGATATTGCAAAGGTAGGAGAACTTCAAGGCAGGATATGGACATGCTCAAGACCGTTTAAATATTTTTTTAATGTTGTATGATCTTTGAAATGTCTATTGATCTTTGACCGTTGACTACTGTAGATTGATCCATATGCATTAATAAGAAGGAAGAAAACACAACCGATATGCTTATGAAAATATGCAATTTTTTCAAGTAACCTGCTTTCATTCGCTCTGTATGAATTGTGACATTTTGATTTGAAAACAGGTTATAGGTAAGATTGGATCATGGACCCTCATTGAGAAACATTTCAGTACAGCGAGTAGTATATACATAAATGTACGCCCCTCTACAATTGTGGTTTTTCTGTGGGTAGAGTACACAAAAAAGCCTCCTCCTCGGTCTCCGTCAAGGATAATATCACAAAGAACCTTTCAAATGATATCCTATTTAGGAAATCCCATTTAGCATGCATGTGCCACACTTACTGGTAGGCTGCAAGTAACACTTGATTTCTTGATAAATTTACCCAATTACTGTGTGACCGATCGTGCTCAGATTGGTAAGAAATTAACCAGTGCAGGGTTGCTGGTAAATACACGCACAGGCCAATAACCTGTACCAGAAGGATGCATTGACAGAATGGGTCCTAACAATCGCTTATAATGGACGTGGGAGTGTCTGACTTAGAAACCTGATACATGAATGTTAGCGACACCTTTATCACAATATTTGGTTTCTGTTGCTATAAGTACAGTTATCACAAATGACATGTTTATATATTAATGTATTCCAAGACAAATGGGGTTATTTGATGCATATATTTTTCCCGTCTGATGGAAGCCTTTCCCCAGCCTGGCAGTGGTTGCTCCCTCATGTTTATGAATGAGCCCCTCTTGCCCAAGCCTGGACCTCTCAACATTCCCATCTCCCAGACGGTTCGTCCCTTAATTGCCCGATGTACCGGTACAGGCAGGCGCGCCGAGCAAGAGTAAAAAAGGCACAGCAGCTCTGCCTAGCCGTACAGCTGGCTTGCTGGCACGGATGCATCACAAGACGACAGCAGTGCTAACTGTGACAATAACAGCCTGCCTCTGTCATGTCTGTATTGTAACTGTACTGCCCCAGTTTTTTTTTGTTGCTTACGCGGATTAGCCCGTGCGTACGTATTCTGTGCTGTGGTACAGAAAGGAGAGGTGCTCTTGTTACACCCCGCTCTTTGTTGAGAAACCCCCTTGATTAGTGTGTGATGTGTTGAGACGGGGAGAGACACACTGCAAGGCGAGACGTTGTGGGCCGGTAGTTATTGATAGGAGACTTCATCTGAGGCCGGCCGGGTGTACTCTCGCGTCACACAATAGCCACGACCTCCTTGTCCACGTCTTAGCGACTGTATTGTGACCTCATCGGCGTCTGCTCGAACGCACGCACATGGCCACGAGTAGGGACCTTTTCCTTTCCCTCGTCGACTCGCCGGAAATCATCTCGGAGGTGTACGGCCATCGTCTTGTGATGGCCCATTGCTGATCTGACGCCAGAATTTCTTGCACGTGATTATTGGCTGCGTGTATGCACAGTATATACGCACATGCACCTGTATGTGCTCACATATCTGTGCTCCCAGGCCTCATTTTGATTTCACTCTTGTGATTAGCAGCAAGCTGCTTGCCTCCCTGGTGGATTTCGAGGAGCGTCCCACGTCATCACTCATCATTAATCAGTGCTTTGTTTTACCCGCACATTTTTCCTCTGGTGGCAAGGCACCCGACTGTAATAGAATCTAGGGTTTCAGGGACAGTTGTGAGTGATAGCCATCACAGGAGAGTTTGCAGGCAAGTTCATCCATCTCTCTGGATTACTAAGCGGTAGACGGTCTAGCAGACGGGATTGTGAATGTGTAAGTAACATTTGGATGGAATTAGGGGCCCAATATGTGTCTTATACCAGGTGGTATAAGACACATATGTACATTTCTTGTAAAATTCTTGAAAACTTGTCAAAGTATATTTTGTAAAGAGTGTATATATGTACATGTAAATACTATGTGTACATCGTATTTTATCTCTGTTGATGAATAACTTTGTGTGTAAAGATACTGGTATGTGCATGAACCTGTAATCTTGGTTTTACTAATTTTTTTCTTTTTTTATGGATGAGGAAACTACAGTTAATTTCCTTACCTTTTTCACACTGTTCTATCATCCACAAGGGTTAGGCGGGATATTAAAAGATGTTGTTTCTCTCTTTATGTTCATCATCCAGACACACCTTTTTGTTGATGATAATCATTGATCCATCTGAACCTTTTTCAAAGTGACATTCAAGTTAGAGCGTTGAGAATTCAAGATGTGGCATGTTTTGAGTTTGTCTAGTGCAGTACACCCCATTGTTCAGGGACGTTGAAAGACGTTTTTTTTCCAGACCGTAGTAGGAAAAAAATGAATATGATATAAATCAAACAGTGAAAAAGACAAGTATTGGACACATGGGTGTCAACCTGGAAGGGGACATGCATGCTCCTCTAGATGGAAGGGGCAAGGGACTGACAAACATGAACAAACCGTTTCTATGGAAACTGTGATTTTCAATCCTTTGTCTTGTTTCGCCATTTTCCCGATGCTTTTGCTTCCTTTGAGGATGGCCATGTTTACCCATGTTCAGAGTATTGCACAAATACGAGGTAAAATGCCTGAACTGTTGAGCAGCTTCAAGGAATAAGTTTTGTACTTCTGGATATTTCTTTTACATGTAAGTCATGTGACGTTTTTTGTACACATTAATGGGCACGACAGCAACCTCGTTCTGTGTCAAAAATGTATTGCTGAGTGCCAACAAACCCTAAAATTTGGGCTTATCGAAACATACATGTACAACACACTCTGGCACAGTGGATGAAAACTAGTCCAGCACAATCTCATGTGTAATTTGCTCCATTCAAGCGCCTGAAAAAAAAATAACACCATGGGATACTGCAGATGATTAATACTACTCCAGTTACCTACTGCTGTACCTTCACAAACATGTTGGTTACCATTGAGGCAGTTTCTGGTATCCCGCCTGACTGCCAGCATATAGATGGGTCACTTGGGAGTTAGATTTGTTTTTCAGGGAGATCTCCTCCTGCTGGTAAATCAAGATTATTAGTGGTTGCTCTCACTGTAGATCTTGTTTATTAGGGGGCATGTACGTGTATGCTTGAGGTTGCACTCCTGTGTTTGTTTGATCCTGGGCACCAGACCTACTGTGTTGAATATGCAAGGATGCTGATACTGGGATTGTGAGGAGATGACAAATGTGACCCGCTCTGCGAAAAGGTGTATTAAGTCGCTCAGTGCAAAAATGCCTAATGGCCCATTCCATGTGCCAAGAGTGAAAATATTTGGAAATATTTTGAGGTCGATCGCTTGACCAGAAAGCTTCTGTTGCGAAGGAAAACCGAGTTTAATGTTTCTGTACATTATGTTAAAAGGGCATTGTCTCAAAAAGCATGTCTGATAAAATGAAATTATATGAATATACAAATGGCAAATAACTCCACAATGCAAAATGCCCCTGTGATGAATTATATATCAAATGGAAAGCATAGGATGTGAGCAATTTGTTAATGTATAAAACTCAAATTAAAAAAATGTGACTTAATAGACCTTTCTGCAAGGCCGGTCACAAATGGTGAACTTCAGCTTGACATGGTTTAGTCTGCAGATGGATATATTGCACTGGTCATAATGATTTGAAATCACTAACCGCTTGTTCTATAATAATTTTGGTTACATACAGTGAAATACTGGCTTTGGTAAAAGGAGACAATACAATGAACAAAATGTGTGTCTTAATCTGCTCGTAAAGTTGCCAGCCACAGAGTACCTTTCATGAGGTTCATTACTTGGACATGTATGTTAACTGGTCAGACAGGGACTCATTTTTGTCCCTGAGACAGTGAACCAAAGTTGTTGTACATTTAGAAATTCTATTTACACGTACATATACATACATACATATATATATACATACCAACACTGGGAAAGAAGGGACTAATGTGTTTAAAGAGATTGAACAGCCACCTGCGAGTCTTTTACGTAACCCTAATGACATATCTGGTGACCGTTGGTAGCACTACCACTGGTCATTCGCAGTGGCCCTTGCCAGTGGCGGTAAGCATTGTGATTACTTTTGTGTGGAGCCATTCTTCTTTGGAAGTTGCTCCACATTAGGCCTACTCCGCATTAATCCCAACGCAATGCAAGCACATTCGGAAGTGTCCAGTGAAAAATTGCTGAAATCCTCTACAATTAGCAAAGACAATGCTTTCAAAGAATGAGAAATTAGCAGATAAAAAACACAACATCTGTAAAATAGTGTTTTTGGAATGAGCTTTAGAGGCACTAGTTTGATTCAGAAAGATTAAGAAATTATACACACTTGTGCCAGCAAGCACGCTGCAGGATACCAAGGTATGATTCTGGCAAAAGGGGGGCCACTCAAAATATTGCCTTAGAGGCTTTTTATTTTCTCTCATTAATGTTGTCGTTAGATTTAACATTTTTGTCAGTGATTTTTTAAAACCTGTTTTGTTCCAAATATACATTCCTTTAACTGAGCAGGTGCTTCTGTCATTTTGACAGTCATACAGCGAGCCCCCATTTCCTCAGATGTAAAATATGCACAAGGTGTATGCATGACTATCTCAGGCAATTTTATTGATTCCAATATGTCGAGAGGAGCTGTCACACAAGGCTGTGCGCATGCTGTGCACACTAAGTTGTGATTTGAATAAATACAAATTCATGCACATTTCCTTTTTGCGACTCCAAACATGGATGAGAGGTCCGTGACAGCATTCGGATTCTACAGTTTAGGTATCTGTATACGTGTGAAAAATGAAGAAAAAAAGTCAATATTGTGTAGAAGGTGCATTAAACTTTAGTACATACCGGTACTGTGGGTATTCATTTGAATCCCCATGTCTCATCATTCGTACCCCCCCTGCTTCTTCCTCTCCCCTTCCCCACTCTCTCCCCACCCCATGCACCCCATTCAAACTGAGCATCATCGACACTGTTGCCCATTACAGTAATTGTTGGACAATAGCACAGTTTTCGTACGTTATCCGTATTGTTTGCATTGCTCACTAAATGCACTTTCAAGAAAGCAACATAGCACTTACATGTACTACTGTACATGTACAGAATGACTGTATGCAGTGTGCACTGTGTGAAGTGTGCGTACAGGTGAATCTACAATCCTGGCCCAATCTCGTTGAGTCCCCTCCCAGCCACGGCCCCCCTCTCAATGTTGTGTCTCGCTGCACGTTCTGTGCTCCACCTTGAGATGACAGCATTTGGCCAGGGGGAGTGTGGGAGACATTGGGAGGGGAGGGTATGGCTATATTGTCACGTGTCCCAACCATTTTGGTCAGGCTTAGAGCGAGCTGCCTGTGTGTTTATCCACAGTTGCCATGGTTACATGCATCTATACAGGCACATTGTGTGCAATGAGGCATTCATTTGTAACCTCATCAAACAAACCTCCCTGCCACAAAAAGAAAACGTCCGGATATTACGCTACATACTTGATGACATTTCACCAATGCGTGGAGTGTTTTCTATACCCAAACTGTTTCTATTGTAATGGGTTTATTTATGACTTGCTACTGATATCTTATTCCATTTTGGCTTTTAGAGGGAATAAAATCAATATGGATGTCATTCACATCAGTTGGGGAAATGTCCATGAATCTTGACCTTTGAAATTGGAATAGCTTGTAGGTTTACATTTGACTGAAACAAAACACACCTTATTCATAACAGTTGTAAATGACACTTGGATAACATCCATTCATATCTGAGGTACTTGTACACGGCAAAAGGGTCTTCCAACTTATGAGTGCATTTCAATAAAATATTCCAAATGTGCATTGAGAAATATTGAAAATGTCACTCGACAGCCATGTCTCACCCAAACATGCTGTTGGAGAGCAGAATTTAAAATGTCAAAATGTTAGATCACAAAATCTTCACAGCACAAGTTTCGTTTAAACTTGTTGTCTAATTAAAGTCATTGAAAATATAACCAGATCTTAATATTGGATCCTCTGATCCGTTCACTACTCCGTCTTCTTCCACATTTCACTGAGATCACTTGGCCACAACCACAGACAGAATTATGTGTCAAATTATGTGTCAAGTGCATTCTGCCTCGCAGGCTGACCAAATCCTAAAGAAGAGGAAGAAAAAAAAAAGCAAGAAAGAAAGAAAGAAAAGAAAACCTGAGCGCTTCCTTGGAGCGTATATCTAGAGATGTGTATGGATTTTTCTTTTCCTGGAGGCATTGTTTGGCCGGTCATAATTTGATGAGACATTATCATTGGTGTATTGATATTATGCAGGCAAAAGCCCTGTGTGGGTGGTCTCCTGGACAGATGGGTTCTGTAATGAGCATAATTATCAGGACAACTCAGTGGGGGACCAGTCTGGCAAGAAAAAAAAATTGACAGAGGTGTCAGGAGATAAGTGACAGGACATTTGCCTTGTGTGTGGAGTGGAATTATGATGATTTTTTGCTGTTATATGTGCTAGTGTGGGGGGGGGAGTGAATTTTGTCGGTGATTGGTTTTTGTTATGATCTCTTCACTTTCCAAAGAGTTGGATTTCACACCATCACCCGAGAAAGGGAAATTCCTCTCCAATGCCAAACAGTCTGAAAACAGAAGCAGTGTACTGGAAAATTTTATCTGTTTGATGTAATGAATTTCAGTTGGATAGATGTTTTTTACTACTTGGAAATAAGAAGGTGAGAGTTGATTATTTCTTTTAAAGCTTGCCAGATCATTGATCAAACAATGATCAACACTGAGGCGGGGGGGTTCTCTCCGCCCCATATCTTGCATCATATGGACTTTTGTACTAGTTGGTAATACTTAGTCTATTTCTTAAGCCTGTCTGTTTGCTCCTGCCTTGTTAGCCTTGGTTGCAAGGCATCCTTAGCAGTGGTGTGGATCACTGTGCACAGTTATTGGACTGTACAGCGATTGACCAAAACAGTTGTCCTGTACTCACAAGTTTGGGCCACGATACTGGGAGAGTTGACAATTACACTTGGCAATGTCATGAGATAATGCATTACGTAACGCAGTTTTGTAATGTGTTCATGTAGATGTACATTTCTGCTCTGAATTTCTCGAGCAGAAATTTACAAGATTCTCAAGATGCCCTTTGCAGCCCTGAATTTCGTGTTTGGGGCTCCTGATTGGGTGAATCACTAAACGGTCCTACACTCTTAAACATCATACTGCTAAGAACAACTTTCAAAAAGGACTCAAGCACTTTTGACCTCATTTCCCAAGGGCATATTTTCTGTGATAACCATTCACATTCTTTGGGTCATAAATGAGACGGCCAAAATGCCAAATTTGCATTACTTCTTTTTTATGACAGGTGTGCTGGCAGTGTTTCTGTCACTGCCCAAATGGCGTACATGGACATGGACATGTATGTGTAGAAAAAAGTATCATTTTTAATATCAAGTCTGTTTCATTTGTTATTAATATCAGAAGGCCTAATGTTTCTCTTGCCAAATAAAACTTGACCTAGGAACAGTCTGCGCGTCATGTCCAGCAGTCCATTAATCAGTGGGCCAATAAAAATGGCTTTTCATGTATACAGGTGTTTGTGTGTGTGCGTGCGTTATGCCCAGAGTTAATGAAGCCTTGCGTGCACATTGAGGAGCGATTCGATATCAGAACCACTGCATCTCATCAAAAGTGACATGCCAGCTATCAGGATTGGCATTGTCTGTGGCCTGTGCTCCATCAGTTTCCTGGTAATTGAGAGATAAAACCCAAGATGGAATGGATTACATGTTAATTACATGCCAGCCTTGCCAGAGGGCCATCATCAACCCACACTCATTACTGTCAGGATCAGTTACATATTTTCATGTTAGTTGTGCATGTGTATTATGCATGACCCTCCTTATGAGGAGGGATGGTTGATAGCATAGGTGTACATGTAACTTGTCTGAGTAGGATAGTTGTGGTTTTGGTTCTGAGGCCTTATCCTCTCTCTTAAAATATTATTTACATCATAAGCCCTGCAGACTTTGCCAATGCTGCTTAATCTGACTTGACATCCATAATGTTCAGTTCAGGTCTGATACCCATAACATAACCTCAAGCCAGACCTGAAGTATTTTGCCACCTTATGAGTCTCCCGGCAAAGTGCAAAGCACTTCATAAAAAAAAACCCAGAACCGTACTTCAAATGTGATCAAAAATTGATCAGAATTTTCAAAGTTTTGGGGTGACAAAATACCAACAAGGGACACTGTTGCAGTGCCTGCTATTTTCTAGTAGTTAGACTGATGATTCTCTGCAAATCCCTAGTTTTGGGTACTTTAATCTGGGAAAAAATACCAGTGTTTCAATACACAGAAGCACCCATTCGTATGTATACTTCTGGACTGCTTTTATTTAGCTCTTCACTCAACAAATGTTAGAAATTTACACATTTCGGTGGAAAATAATGCTTGAAAGCCACGAGTGTTTAAGTGGTGGTAACATTTGGTGCATAAAAATATGTAAATCTGGCACAGTCCAGGCTGAAACAGGAATCTTTCTTTTTCCATGTTACACCCACAGTGCTGCATGTTAACAAAAACAGCCCACCCTGCCCAGAATTTGAATGTTATCTCGTGAAGCATGCAATCGTAATCACGGCAGGTGGCTTAGAGAAGCAGAGAGATCGGGTGGGTCGATCACTCAAGGTGGGCAGACGTCCTGCATGGGCTAGCTGCTCATTGCTGCGTGGCCATGTAATATTTGGCCTGATACATTCCACCAACTGAGTCTACAGTTACTGCTTGGGAGCATCTGCAATTAAAATGGCAGCGGGAGTAGAAGATTGTGTTTCTCTTGTCTGAAGAAACCGTCAGCATATCTTAGTTGATATTCATTTAGTACATGTAGGTTCTGAGAACTGTGACCCAATATTGTCCATGTGAAATGTATTATGGTGAGAGTCAGCTCATTAATAAGGGAATAAATATGTGCTTGGCCAGTCTTAAACGTGAAAGACTGGCCAAGCACATAATTATTCCCATTCATAAATACCTTTGTATTCATAGAGTTAAAAGAAGTCAACATATGATAGATTTCTAACAGTTTTGTTCTAAAACTTTACTTTAAATTTCTTGAACACCCCTGTCAATTTTATGGTGTACTCCTTTTGAAAGTTGTCCAATACAATTCCCGCGCTCACACACTCCTGACCAATCAGACCCAGTTCAACTGTCTTATATCCATGTGCCAACATGTGATTTACGCAGCAGGCATTATCACTTCTCAGCGGGCATTGTCAAATGTTAATACATGGTCACGTGACTGTCCCCGGTATTCATGAAGTAAATATATATGTACATACAATACACATCAACTTTTACTTATATCTGGAATGTTGTATCTTGGCCTAGAATAATCATGTGACTGTTCGACACAAACTTATTTTACCCTCATCCTTGTGGTTGCCACATCTTTAGATCATAGATTTAGACTAGTCCACGTTCCACAAGGTAAGCTATAATGGAGGGACTGTTAACCAGACTACTCATATATTCATGGCGACCTCTGCTATTTTCACCTGTAGATTGATAGGAAACTACAGAGTCTACAGTGCCAGTAGCCTTGTTCAAGTTGGTCCCAGCACTGTTTTGTTGAAGGGAAATTATTGGGTCCCACGGCAAACGAGCCACCGTGTACTGTCACGGCCCACCACCGGGGCCCCCTGTACGGTACAAGCACCATGGTAAACCCATAGAGCAAGCTACATGTATACAGACACAATGTACATGTACAATACAGTGTACGTATAGCAAATTATTCATGTACCGGTGCATACATATATACACACATACATGTATGTGGCATGCACATGTACGTGGCATGTACATGTACGTGGCATGTACACGTACGTGTCCTGCGTGGCCTGTTGAGTAGGGATATGTACACATGAGCACACGCACTCGTAACTACAAATGTATTCCCAAACAACATTTGCAAAAGGTGCAAGCACCGTACGTTGTAGTCCAGATTTTTTCCACGCATCACCCCTCAGAAAGGCGATAGCAGTTTGGCTACATGGTAAAATTCCTAATGTTCAGTCCCCCCTTCCCAGGCAGCTGTTTTTGCCATTCCCCCAATATAGTTCTGGATCCGCCTTGGCCGAGGGAAAGTTGAAATACATGTACAAAGGTCGCAGCGACATTCATTGAAAGTTTTCACTGGAATGGTTATCCAGTAATGCCAAACTCTGTTCGTCCACCCTGATTTTATTGCATCCTCTCACTGGCAAAGAAGAGACAGGTTGGCAGGAATCATTTTATCTGGTTGCCAGGTACATGTATGCAGCCACTGTCCATTCCAACAGAAATTGGTCGCTGGTCGTGAACCCTGCCTGTGCTAAACCCTCCATGACTAAACACACACATGAGCAGGCACAGCGAGTTCCCATCAAAGGACCATCCTCAGTACGTAAAAACATCCCATCTCTTGGTCGTGGAACTTGTTATTCAGAATGCAGGGTGGCCAATAAGACACTCTAGTAAGGTCATTAGGGCCACACCGACAGTGATTAATTGACCCTAATGAGGAACAGACTCGATTAGATTGTGATTGGTATTTGATGAGCCTCTCTCCACTCCAGGTTTGTGCCTGGATTCATGTAATGACATGCATATGTTAGGTAATGCTGTCAGGCTTTGAAGTATCGGGATGACTTGAGATATCAGGGTGGGCCGGCTATTCCTGTTCCGAGAATATAACCTGCCAGATATTTTCTTATTTCTTGGGACAGACAAAATCAGAACAGCTTTTACATGTACATAGATAATGAAGCCCAAGGATTATTCTCGTTAAGGATTACTAAATAATACCCTTGATATTGTCGCAAGTACATGTATCTGGCCCGAGCTGAAGTGCACCCCCAATCGGCGAAAGGAAGACATCTATGAAAACGGCAAGAGTTTTAATCCAAGATGTGGCAGTGAATGACAGTGTTGCTGGTTGAAAAGTAGAGAGAGATCATGCAAGCACTTTACATGCACTATCTGGATTCAGTTTTCAATACTGGTCCTGGGAAAACCTGTGTCATTGTAGCCCTTGACTCTGCCTGGTGCATGCGCTTTTAATCTACTAAATTTGACAGAACCTCATAGAACGATCATGGAGCTCGCTGATACTAACTGAATCCCGTAGCCAGACTGAAGAGTTATGTGTTTATTCCTCAGACAAACAAAATCTCACAAACAAAGCCACCTGTTAGAATTGTACAACTAGGCAGGCTTTTGGTTAATCAGAGAGCAAGCTTCGCATTGCTAAGTACAAATGAATGTGAACTGCGAGTGGAGTTACGTGTCGATGTCTCAGGGACCCTGAACACTGCAAAGAAATTGCAGATTTTAGATCCACTATTTGCTGAAATCAGTGTATTGGTGACCCGCCTGAGTAAAATGAACTAAACCACAGCTTCTTACATGTGCTTCTGAATTGGAGGCCTTTGGAAAAAAATGCACCGTGGAAATCAGATGACCTGTCGGCGTGTTCACCCAAAGTTACCAGCATGACATATGCAACATATTTAAATGACTAGCTTTTCTGCATGTGAAATTTGCTACATGTACATGTAAGACTCATTTGACAGGATGTGATGACAGTGGTAAGTAAGCTCTCGGTTGATGGACAGACACAGTCTTCTCACTCAATACAAAAACCACCTGCCTTTGTGTCTGAGTCTCATCTAATGATCGTATTTGGAGGAAATGACTAGTGAAGTAATATGGACCTCCATGCCATCTTCTGGCTGAGCCGTACACGCCGGAAATCAAGCGTAGCAGTCACGTCGTAATGAACACTCGGCCATGTGCTCATGTTAATCGGGCCGGGCCCACTGTGAATGTGTCACGAGTCGGCAATTAGGCCTGCCTTGGACCATTATCAGTAATCACGATTTGCAGGTTTTTTTTTTTTTTTTTTGAAGTCTGCTAAAAGTGCAGGAATAGTTCAAAGAGCACAACAGAGATTGAAGGATTTGTTTGAGATGGTTTTGTGCATGTATCTCCCTTTCTCGATCAACTCTACCAATTTCGTGGGAAAGAACCCTTGACATGAATTTCATACTTGCAAACGTAGTGGTATTTTGCGCAGTGGTCTGCTCATAGTGGCAAAACTGTTGGACATTCCATTTTGGCTTTGGTCAATCTAATTACAAGTGCACACTCTGGAACTTTTCAATACTTCCCGTGCTTTTCCTGCGAAGATCGAGGCGCTGTTGCTGGGATGTCATGTCAGGTAGACACTTGTTCAATGGCAGAGAAGAGATTCGGGTGCCTGGTGCATGGCACAGATGCAGAGGCCCTACAATTTTTCCCCAGTAATTAGTTTGTGCACCTACTCAGCACATCGTGGACCAAACACACTTGCTTCACAGTTGTGGGGAGAAACGAACCATGGTGTATTTCGCCTATTGTGTTAGGACTGAAAACGTAATGGGGGTAGAAAAATGCCCCCACAACTCGATCCTCCGTGTAATTGGCCTAACAGAACAATTTGTTCCCTTAACGAGGTGAGAGCCTACCCCCATAAAACCCGTGTGTGCATGTAGTGTTTTTCAAACAGACTCCTGAGTTAGAACACTCCATCTCTCGTTGCTCTCCGGAGCACATACTGTACATAAGGGGTTTGCTGTTTATTCAGTGCACGTAGGCCACTGGCAAATATCAGAAACTATATGTGTGTGCATTCCCCCTTCACCTTAAGTGCCACCAAGATTGTCGCCCATAGACCTGATCCTCTTGGTCGGTTGGTTGGTCGGTCGGTCGGTTGGTTGGTCAGTCAGTCAGTCAGTCAGTCAGTCAGTCAATCCACCTTTTCCACATTGGCATTGAAAGAGAGGCTGCACTGGCAAACCAGAGCCACTTGCATGGAATCTTACACGTATGTTGCAACTTATTGGAGTGTGTAGAGTGAATACTCTGAAAGATGATGATTTTGATACCTGCGTTTTGCTGTTTCCCAAGCTGGTTACTTGTAAGTATTTAAAGCAGTGTAACGGAGTGGATGGGATGTAATCAGCTAAATAATTGCCCTCAGTGTACAAGAATCAAACATCCTCTTGTTTTTCCCCACTGAATAATTCGGTGTGGATAATCATGCATGATTCACCCACTGTCTTACTGGGACAACCCTGCACATTCCATGTGCTTGTGTCAGTCCCCCACTGCCAAGTTCATCCTCCTCTCCAAAATTGATTGAAGAAAGAAAGAAAGAAAGCTTGACTTGGTAATAGGGTCGTAAATTGAAAACGTAACATGAGTCGAATTCAATCTGGCTGGGTGCATGTTTTCCGTGAGGGGCCATAGGCCAGTCCTAAACCTGAGAGTGGTTGGGGGGAACATAATATACACACACGATTAGGGCTGTGCGAGTACAATTCTACATGTTGATCTTCAGTGCACTGAAAGAGTACTCGAGATGCACTGTGTTGAAAGGAACAGCCCACTCTCTACAAGGATTCTAGAGTATTAGGTGTAAGCCATGGGACGCACCGTACATGAGTTCTAAAAATGCTATCTAAAAATACTAAAAACCAATACCTATACTGCTGTTTCAATCTACCATGTACATGTATCTTAGCCGCAAAAAATGTAATGAATTCCACATTCATATTACAATTTGAAAGATAAATGGCAACTTCATGTGCAACTGTGTTGGAAGTTTGTTCGTGGTCTTGCGTGTAGTTAGGAATGTTCATGTATGCACATGCATAGAGTGGTTCCAACAAAAAGTTGTTATTCGATGAAAAAAATGGAGAAAGCCCTTTTTTTGATTTCCAGTCATGAAACTTCCAGGCGTTCCCCAAAGAGTCACTTGAGATAATCACCTGTAGCTTGCACCTTGTGAAACCTGCAGAGATAAAAACGATACCAAATCTTCAGTTTTTGACTGGGCAACAGCTCTGTAACCATGATGTTTCTCGGGTATTACGGATTCAAACCCGTGCAGCCTAGCTACCATACATGTTGATGTTGTCTTACTGGACATAACGATGGATGTCTTGACTTAGTTCATCGGGAAAGAAAATGTCATAGGGTTTACTTTACAGTGTTGAATTTGTTAAAATTGAGTGTGTTCAAGATTCTTCCTGATACTTGTAAGACTGATCTAGGAATGAAAATTGATGATTTACAACACATTTTCATTTATGAATCCTTCTGTATGTCAGCAGTGTGGATCGTCTCTGTAAGAAATCCTTTCTTAGCTGCTCGCACTATTGGTATAAACTCTCTCAGTGGTGAAACAACCCCACGGTACTCTTGTTGTTAATGTTACTCTCTGGTTGACCATTAGAATCATTTATTTCACGCCGTCTGTGCATAATCATGCTATCTGCGGCTCGCCTGTCTAATGTATGCACTCGACCTATTACTCACGTCGACCCCAACAGCTCAGGTTCTGTGAGGGTGAACGTGCGCTGCGATCGATGCACCTTTTTCCGATAGTGCAGCATCTTCCAGAGAAGGGTGCACTCATCCCATGCACCTGTTCTGATGGGCCGTTGGAGGACATTTATTTTTTGTGCGTGAAGTGCCATTAACGACTGACAATGTGTGCCCCGAAAGGGGAGGGGGGAAGGGCGGGAGCCAGGGCATCGGTGTGTGGAACTTGACCAGAAAAAATGGATCCGAAGGATCCCGTGAAGTTTAATGTCTCCACTGTTTTAATTTAGGAAAATTGCAAAACAGGGGTTGGATTAATTTAAACAATTCCGATGGAGACAGCCGCGTATACATTAAGGGCTAACATGTACTTGTGTATGATTCTGTCAAGGTCAGAATATTATTGAATCTTTAAGGAATGACTGAATAAATTGCTAGTTTTAAAACAATTTTGTCTCATGAAATTTTTCTCAGTGGTTTATGTTTAATTAATGTGAAATTCTGGTCAATGCACATTTATATGCAGGGACGTGATCTTCTTTACAGTGATCAATTAGCATTTGCTAAAAGTTTGTGCTACTCATACATGTTCATGTGCCTTTCTTGGAGTCACCTCTCAAATTTGTTGAATAACTTGTCACACAATTTATACCAAATCGCACCAAATTTCACGAAATTGGCTGTATAGTAGAGGCTGTATGCCCTCTTGGTCTTTCTGCAGTGCCCCAGTGAGGAGATTGCGATCAGTGATTGATATCGCAGGTGTTTCCCCAGTGGCCTGGCTTCCTCTGCCCCAATCAACTAGCAATTGTTGATGGAGTATTGATGTTCCCCTTACTCTGGCTACATGTTCTTGTACACCTGTACATGTCACTGCACATGTCTGAGCCATCAGCCTGGGAGAGATGGATGAGTTTCGCTATCCAGGGAATTTGCTTCAGTAATGAAACCCTTTTGCCTGGACAGGGTATATCAGCCCATCTGGCTCAGGTCCAGAAACCCTCAAGTACATGGATATATGAAACTCAGTTGTTGTGAAACAGATGTGTCAACTAAAAACTCCACTGTTACTCATATGTACTGATTTTTCAGAAGTCTCTCGCATACCCACAGCAAGATTTGTCTGATTTCGTACAATCACACCTCTCTAATCAGCATCTCGCCCCAGGAAGTCAGAATAACCCGAAATCCCAATGCCAATTGGTGACATTTCAAAAAGCCAAAAAAAAAAAAAGGAAAAAAAAACCAGACAAAGTCGCGAATAAAATTACAAAAAACAAAACCCCAGAAGACTTGGATTACAGTAACCTGTAATCATGTCCAAATCTGCCTTGTGTTTACATGTACCCACAGCGCGATTTCCAGTTAAGATTGAATGGAACCTCTGTAGATAAAATTCTTGGAATTACAGATTGGTTTTAAGGGAAAAAACCATGAGATTGGTCACAGTTACTCTTGCCCTTTGCCTCTTCATCAGAATGTGGTTGAGTCTTGCTTGCTGCATACAGGTATTGCATACGGGCAATTTCAGAAATTAAGGGTCCAAAAGTGTGACATTTTTGTGTCCCTGTTACACTTGACCTTTGTTATTTGATACGGAAATATCACTGGAACTGATTTCAAACTATTACTATTTGTTTGGCAGGTAATTAGCAATCATTCATCACTCTTGGAAATTAGAAAATGTGTTCTGAACTTACAAAATCAAATGTCAGATGTGACGGGACATGGAAAAAAAATTGACCCCTAATTTCTGGAATTACTTTACGTAAATGTATTGTGCCATCTTGATGAAGCACCGTTCATGTTTTTGAGGGTTTTTTTGTAGGAAGAGGGTCTTTTTTTCCCTTCTTTTCCTCCCATTCTTTGAAGTCATGCATTTGGAGATGGAGAATGTTTGACAAAAATGCACACTTTCAGCACGGGAAAAGGCCTGAATCTACCAACATATTGTCAGAACACAAAACAAGGATATCATTTCCAGGAGCATGAAGAGTAACAGTGTGACGCCTCTTACACACATGTTATTGTACGTGTCTCTTCTTCACTTCGCACTCTATTCCATCGACTGGCACCAGTCCATGTGGAGTGCCAGGAAGCCCCATCAACTGGCACCAGTCCATGTGGAGTGCCAGGAAGCACCATCAACTGGCACCAGTCCATGTGCAGTGCCAGGAAGCACCATCAACTGGCACCAGTCCATGTGCAGTGCCAGGAAGCACCATCAACTGGCACCAGTCCATGTGGAGTGCCAGGAAGCACCATCAACTGGCACCAGTCCATGTGGAGTGCCAGGAAGCACATGCAAATTTTTTCCCAGTAGTTACAGCATTTTGCAAGACATCCGAAATGCATAAAAAAGCAATTTAATTCATTAAAAAATTATTTAAAAACTGAATATTTTTCGGAAAAGAAACGTTTCAAGTTGGAAGAATTTCATTATGTATGCATGCATGACCCATATTGCCATGGTTTCCAGTGCATGTGTTAATTATATGTACATCGTAGGTGAAATGACCAAATTCCTGACCTCAGTCACAGGGATGATACTCTGTAAGTATCTCTAACCTCCTTCAAGTGTTGCTTCCCTTTCTTGTCTCTGTCCAATTCCTCTCCACATCTCCTCAAAGAGGCCTGTACTCCAAGTGATTCATATCAAAGCCACACGCTGGGGAATGCATCAGCAATTCAGTTGGTGCATGAGCTCTCCAAACACCCCAGTCAAGAGCCATACCAGGAACACATATCTGCAGCTTGTCACGCCATCCTTAGAAGTTCCGCCTTCCTTTAGCAAGGGTCGCTTGGCGGATTGTTTACTCTGACCAAGTCTCCTAGGAGGCCTTGCCCCTCTCTTCCCCAGTTACATGTAGCCTTTTCAACAGCACACTTTTGGAAGTGCCTGACTCATAGATTGTTTGCATGGAGCTCGCTGGACAGAATGCTAATGAACAGACATGCACTTGTGGTGAGAAATAGAACTCTGAAATGTCCCAGGTGCAAAGTACCTATATGTTTAAGCCTACAGGTACATGTATTTAATTTGTAACCAAAAATGGAAGCATTTTAAGAAACAAGAATGCATATACATGTACATGTACCGTATAAGTATTTACCGATCAGAAATGAGTCATTTTTGGTGCACATTCTGTTGAAACTTGAGACGCTATGCTCTGTACCTCCGCACATGCCTAGATTCAGTTAACACATGCATTACAGTTCTTTATTGGTTCCTGTAATCAGGCCTGACTGCCCGTAGCACCAATCAAATGCAGATGAGTTCCTGCATGTCATTCATAGAATGGCTGTGATCTAAGTATGGCACATCCCATCACACGTAGCTCATTGAGATCAGGTTTCTAGCTCTCCATCCGTTGGAGTACAGGTCACTCGGGTTTGCTCAAAACTTCAACCTGCGCTGAAATTCTCTCCAGTCCCCCTCCCTCCTTGTCTTACTGGTCAATTTCAAGGATCCGTAACAGATGTCAATCTCATCAGTAATTTATCAAGGTACTTTAATTGCATATCATGCACGGCGTGCCTCACCACTAATCAAGCAGAAACCCAGGATCACGAGCCTCCTCGTTTGTTGAAGGATTGTGAAATGAAGATTGATAGTGACATAAAGTTGGGCACTCAAGCACAAATATTGTAGATTTCTATCCAAAACCTGCAGTTCATGTTATGGAGCTATGCGTACTGAGTACATGAACTTTTGGTTTGAAAAAATTGCATGCAGTTTATGAGATACGAGTGTATTTCACATATTTTCTACGAACCTTTCCACCTGTTGGAAAAAAATGATAGAACACATAACTTAAACTACTGAACGCTCAGAATGAAAAATCATGAAACTTTATCGCAAATTCTGTCCCTGATTTTAGGTTTCATAATACTTGTAAATTTATTGAGGATATGGAAGTAGAACAAAGTCAAATCCATGACTTGGCCCTTACTGGGTTTTGCTGGTATGTTATTATCAGCGATTCATTCCCAACTTTGTAGCACAGTATGCAAGCGGGGCCCTTCGCAAGAAAGGGCAGGTGGAGGAAAACCACATGGTTCTTACCCAAAAGAATTGTAGGCTTGATATCAGACCGTCACGGCATCTTTATGGTCGCACACAGCATTTATTAGAATAAGTCTCCACAATCTCTTGTTGCATGCACAGGAGCACACGTGGTCACAAGAGCCAATGAAAGATGGTATATTTATTGCATGCTTGCTGAGTTGGTGGAATTAATTTCCAGTAGAATGTGCATAGACCTGTAACATTTGCTCTTAGCAAAATCATACCTTAGTGCAGGCTTGTAGCTGGCTCGTAGGTGCAGTGACACTCAAGCGGTCTTCCACAGTAATTACATGGCTGATTTTCTTTTTACTGTTTCAGGCTGGTTTACTGATTCCTTTAAACCTAATGAAAGTTGGTTTTGCCTGTGCTTTCCACTCCAAGTTGAAGTGTACCCTCACTGGGAAAGGAGAGACAGGCTGGGAGGAAGTTTTTCAGTGAATCTGTGAACATGCCCAATGCACATGTGAAGACCATACTTTCCAACATAAACTGGTTGCGCGTACTCAGCATACTCTGCAAGCAGTGACATAACCCTGTGTGCTAACTCCACAAGTTCCCACCAAAGGCCTGTCTTTTCCATGTAAAAACACGCCGTCTATTATTCCCACGAGGAGCGAATATTAGAGTGCAGGTACGGAATATACCCATATATACTCAGGAAGTCAGTTGGCCAATCACCATTTTGTGCTGTTATTTTAAGAAACGTAATCACATCAACATATTTATACAAAGTGCATATATGCGGATTAAATTTAACCATACAAAATGATGATTTAATTGATGAGTAACTTTTCTGAGTCACATAAATTCACATCATTACACGTGTGAGTCCTGCGCTTGCATGTGTACCATTTATTACAGTGCCTATAATTATCCTGTTTCTCCTTTACTCGAGATATCCTAGGCCTCATGGATGTGTTTTCATATGAAGTGTTTGAGAATAGAGTCTAACTTCCTATGTGATAATTTTTTATAGACTGGAAGGCGCAAAAGATGCACCAAACGTTGAAGTGGTGCCATGAGCAGAAACAAAGAGAAAAGTGAAAACCAAGACACATCTTCAAACCTCCAGATTAAATCGTAAGGGTCATGTCAATACTTACATTTCACAATAGTGCGCCTCCAAGAGTTTGCAACGCATTGGCCAATCATGAGGCATAAAATGTGGAAAGGGTTGACAGATTTTGCGCGTCGTGATTGGCCAATGCGTTGCAAACTGTTGGAGGCGCACTCTTGTGAATTGCCCGTATTGTTTGCCAATTGTCGGCATTTATCTGGCTTTGAATTCTTCTTTTGTGCTCCAACTGGCCCGATGTCATTAATTTTGCAAAATTGTCTTTAGATGCCCTTTCTCAAATTGAAAAAAGAAATCAGATTATTTGAAGATTTTTTTAATGATTTCCTAGCAATGAAAAGTGCTTTTTTTAATGAGAACAAAGAGAGTGACAAGAGCTTAATTTGTAAGGGTGGTACGTGCAAGATGGAAACGAAGCCAATTTGGATTGTGCCTGTGCAAACGTGATTTTGTGTTTATGTGCATCGTTACATTGCCATATGCTCTGGTGATAAAGAAGGTCGGTAATGCATCTCAAATAAACAATTCATCTGTCTTCACATGCCCATCACTGCATAAATTGTCTGCCGGTGCCCCAAACAGGTTTGGGAAATGTCCAGGCCTTTGTGCTGCTAGTGCTGCAGGGGCCCCAAAATCAACACAGCAGAACAGTGTTACCATTCTGCCTGGCCTAAACTCGCCTCTTGTTACAGATGGCCCCAGCCCACCGTAACATAATAGGCAGCTCACGTATCCTCCTCTGGACTGCCAGCAGAGAGAATACCCCATTAGCAGGGGCCAGCAATGCGCTAGAGATCTGCGGGGAGGTTTAAGTAGCATCACTGTCAAGTGTCAGAACGGTGTTCAGCCGTGGTTGTTTGAAATTCAGATGCATAGCTGTGTCGGCCTTGTCCTAAAAAACCCCCCAGAGGTCTGACCTCGTTTTGAAACTTTCCTCAACAAAACGCTGAAACAGTTGCATTTAACCCATACCCATCGTCTCACACAGTTGTGACATGTTAACAGTTATGAAGATTTCTGGGATGTGAACTGAGGTATGCTTTCCTAACCACACTTTTCCCTGGAATGATGCTGTTCTCCCCCAAAGCCTTACATGTACATAAGACAAAGTTAGGAAAGTATGTATTGGGCTGTTTATGTAAACAACATCCATGAACTAATAGAGTACCGAAGTGTGACGTCACTGTGAACCAGAAAGTGCAGTGCAAACGAATGGAGTACGCGTGCACGTTGGTTCACGTGCTGGTTCTCGCGCTAATGCCTTTTACACACTAATTGTGCGCGTGATGTATTCACGTCGGTACTCTATGCACGGGCTGTTTGGGACTGAGAGTAAAGAGAGGAAAGGCTGAGCGTAAAGTATTGGCCATATTTGGCTACAAGTAAATGTTGGTATGGGCCATGCATCCTGATATCTTCAGGCTGCTGTACTCTCCGGCCCAAGATGAAGTCCACCTTCATAGGAAAAGAACAGACAGCTTGGTGGGAAGTTTCTCCTCTGGGCTCATGTTTGGTACATGCCAGGCACGCACACACCCATCGTACATTCAAAACGGACATTAGATGCGCATGGTTAACGTATCCTTGACCAAATGTGCATGAACTCACGTACACATTTAGTGAATTCCCCCTAACCGACCACTGTTGCTATGCAAAATCATCTCTCGTGGGAGCAGATAGTCACTGAAGGATTTAAATACGAACAGAAGGCCTTCAGATTGAAGACGACGCAATTAACCATGGATATTGAGAATCAAACTCAGGGGATATTTTTAGCAGGCAATTCTTTTGTCTCAGTAGCAGGAGCAGTACACGGTATGCATATTAGAGTGGTTGGATTGAGGCCCCTCGGCTTTCTCTTGCTGAGTGAATTTAATTTCCCCAATCCAGTTGGCCTCGATCTCTCCACAGAGACAACAGGTTTAGAGCTGATTTAGACTGCTATGCTTGATTTATTTGCCACAGATTTTATAGGGTCAGTGCTCCTGTGAGTCAGTGGAACAGATTTTTGTTTTTGGAACCCCTGAAGAAAATCTGGGACAGGGCATTTTTCCAGTATTGATTCTTTTTGGTTATGAAATCAGCTTCACGAGATTTCAAGAGAAGAATAAAATGCTCAGTTTTTAGAAATACTGGTTGGTCGAAAATCTCAAAATGATATTTTCTGGAAGAGCCTGTAGAATGTGGTATGTAGCCCAATCCAAATGTTGGCCTGCATTGGATTGGAACCTGGGCCATAGTGATGGACAGCAAGGAAGGTATGGTGAAAATGCACATAATTAAGATAATTTCTGAGGTGCCAGAAGGCCACTGCAGTACTTGAGTTTTTTCTTTCGGATTAGACCCAGGATAATGCCTGTTGCCCTCAATTCACTATCTTTTGGCTTGTCCAAAGTTTGTAATTTGGCCATGGCTTTTAGTCACATGTACGGGTACAATACTTGTCCTTGTTTGAAGAAAAATTCCCTCCTGTGTCATTTTAGAGTTGTCTACACTGTGAGTTATTAAACCAAGTCCCCTCAGCTTCAGCTGGCGTGTGTTCCCTCTGTATGAAATCTTTAAATGTGGCATGCTGTTGGCCAAATCGCGACGTAATCTAACCAGTTGTTGAAGGAAAGATGGGGAAAGAAATTCACAAGAAATTGATAGCCCAGGGCCAGAGACTGAACAGGAATTCTAAGTGGAAGGTTTCCTGCTTGCTAATGATTTTTAGACAGTAGACTTTATCTGTAGGAAAGTGCATGTCTGCTAAGACAAACAACCGTGCAACAGCATTGCTATGGAATGAATGTAACAGCTACTATTGTAGATGATCACGGATCAAGACATTGAAAATTCCTAAACCTGTTAGTGTTGTCCAGCTCAAGTGTGGTGATTGCATTTACATCCACAATATCTGAGTCAGGTCAGGAGTTTCAAGAAAACCTGATAAATTGTTATTTCCCACAGCGTGGTTCTAAAGCTTGTGGGCGTTTCCAGACCACAGTTCTAGAAAGTGGAGGAAATTGTTATGTGTTCGTCACCATGCCATTGTGCGGGAACAGCATTTTCTTGACTGTGTATATATTCACATTTAATGTCAAGAATTGGTTGCTGAATTTGAATATTCAAATGCAAAATCCATGAAAAGGAAGGGAGAATTTTCTTTGGTTTTATATGAGAAAAAAATCGCACTATTGAGGCTTGTTTCAAGCAGATTCAAATGAAAAGCGCCAGAATAATGTATCTTGCTGCTATTCAAAAAGTAAATTATACATTAAAAAATTAAAAGGAATAGATTGTTAACAGGGCAAAAAGTATTGTTTGTCTGTTAAATCTTGCTAAATCGTGGCTGGAGATACTCTTAGATGTGAGAAGTTATTATACTGATTATAACGTACAATTGTGTGCGTAATTTGACTGATTTTGGATATGGTTTGCTCATCAGCAATCTGCCAGTTGGTACGACCATTGGATATTCGATCAAATTGTAGGTCATATATTTGAACAGTGAATTATTCCTAGATTGGCCACCTGAACAAAATACTGATAGGATAAACCTATGCAGGACTTGGGAGAACTTGACGGAATGCATGTAACCCCTCTGACTTCCAGAAGTGGATTATATGTACAGTAATGAGATCATAAAAACATAGTAATAACCAACTATAAAATGAGACTGAATACAATTTTTTTTGGGGGGGGAGATTGGAAGTGGAGAATCACATGTTTACTTCAAGATGATATTCCTTTGTCTTATGGAAGGTTAAGTGGACAGTTTTTGAAAATTTTAGGAGACTCATAGGATGACAGTAGCACAGTGCATACTGCCTGGAAATCTCTCTTTTCTTCCAGGGACATAACCAGAGCTTTCCTACCGGTAACTTGCCCATTGCTGAATTGAGGTTTTGTCATATTCAAACCCTTTTCATTATCCTGAGTTGGCTTCGAGCAACGTCCAAATGAAGCTTTTAGAATCTCTGTGCTGTTGCAGTTTGCCACCTTGCACCAAGACCAACCAAGCTGAGCCACCTAAAACGCCTGGTGCACCAGTCTACTCAATCCAAACCTGATCAAACTCGCCTAAAATAGTGTTGTAAAGTGGTTTGCCCGTGTTCCGTAAATCACGAGCCCTCAGTAAGAACGGTGCACTGAATCTGCTAAAGCCCCGGCTAGCTTAGTAAAAGCCGCCATCACCTCTGACATTATACACTGCCGCAGTGCAGCCGGGGAAAACCATCGGGTGATGTTGCCCATCCTCATCATTGGGGCGGGAGGGCACATGAGGATGAGAAAGGAAACAAGAAAGAAGGGACCACAGAGGACTTGTCTCGTGGAAGCGATCTGCTCTCATACATGTCAGAAGTGAAATAATTTTGGAGATTGTTTAAATAGCCGGGGGGGGGGACACAATTGTCCGAGTCGCCAGGAATGCAGGGGAGGATACAGACCCTGGAGATTCTGGAAATTCAGCCGGCTGTCACCTGTGGCCCACTTTTTTATTAAATGGTGAATCGTTTATACATGCAGAATTTGTATGTGTAATGTATATTGCAGTGAGAATATTGTTTTTGTGCCTGTGTAGTCGGCTTGCTGACTTCACGTTCCTCTAAGTGCAAACCGTCTATGGAGCCGCGGTTTATGGTTTTTGTAAAATATTTTTTTATCACTATCAGGTGGTCATTTTAATGCGGAAATTTAAGGTGGAAGAAAGAATGGCGATGTTTTAAATATTCTGTTGTGTTTAATAAACTGGATGGACTTTGTTCAATGGTTATTAATAAAATAAAACATAAAAACCCATGTAAAATGGTTTTGTTTGCTGGTTAAATGTCAGTTTCCAAGTGGAAGATGTTTGTACATTGTATGTTCAACCTTTAATTGAGAATTTTTTTTCTCTTTACAATAAGTTTAATAATTCAAGACCAAAATGTCTAAATGTAGAATTGAGATTTCAGAAACGTCTTTATATATATATACATGTACATGTGTATGGTTTGCGAGTCGGTCTATTTCAAACCGTGTTTTGCTGATAAGCATGCTGTGCACTGATTGAATTTTGTTCCTTACATGTGCCACCAAAAAATCAAGTTTCCCACAAGTTATGCCATCGAAAAGATACTTTTCTGTCAATAATTAGCTGTTGGAGTGATAATCAGTTCTGCAGCGAAAGCGATTGGTGTTGAGGGAAATTTCTACTGCACCAAGCAGACCACATACTTGTTCCATCAGGCAAACAACCTTGCCCTTAACTGCAGAGAATTACACGACAGGGGGGGGATCTCTTCACACATTCAAACTTGTTTCATTTACCTCAGTGTTTGCTCTGCCACTGTGCTGGTAATGACTATTTACCTATCTAATGGAGAGCGCACAATGAGCTGGGCCCTCATTTATGTGTGTCAACATCCCTGGCAGACAGCTGTAATCATCAGTTGGTTTGGGTGTAATTGCTACCACAATGGGTAATTGCTCACCAGTCAATACGGGCCATTCACAGAAGAGTGCCTCCAAGAGTCTGCAACGCGTTGACCAATGATAATCACAACGTGCAAAATCTGTCGACCCTTTCCAAAGGCGCATTGTGTCGACATATTTCGCACACTGTGATTGGTCAACGTGTTGCAAACTCTTAGAGGCGCTCTTTTGTGAAAGGCTTGTATTGTGACGCTCCTATAGATACATGTACATTTGGCTACTTCCATGCTCTCACATTGATACTCTTTTATTTCCCCACCCCCCCTGACAGTGACCCTCATTCTCTTCTTGTTGATCAATATACATGTACACATGTACGAATCCATGTATAAATATGGGGCCAGTGGTGGAAAGCACTGTCGTATTATCTCACAAAAATACATGTTTTTCCCTCTGCCCTCCAAAACAGTGCACTATATTAGCATATTCTCCTTCTGTTGTGTAATAGTCCAAAGATTTTTGGTAATATATCAAATAGGATAATAGGATAATGCTATCACTGGTCCTTTGCAGTACGCCCCGCCAATGGGGGATAACACTGTCAGAACTGTTGTACATGTATGTGGCTGCCATCTGTACAAAACCCCACAGAATGATTTTCACTGCTCTCATGGTGCCAGGGGAAGGTACGGTGAAATGTTGCTGGATTTGTCTATGGAGAGAGCAGGGAGAATGCCTAGATCCCTCTCGCGATGAAATAATATCTATTGAAACTGATTTTCAGCATTTTCATATGTTGAAATTGCAGAAATACAAATCATAATAGCATCTTTTTTGTTTCTGAATTTTTCAACTGAAATTCAAATTTTACTGCTGAATCTGAACGACACGGAGATGAGCTTGTATATCATGCAAAGGCAGTAAGTTTTCAAGACAAAAATCTTGCGTTCTTTCTGTCCTTTGTTAGTCTGTGCATTAATCTTTAACTCGTTCATCTCCCTGAATCTGCAGGATGCCCAGACAAATGGTCTAGGGAACATCAGGTATCAGACGATCGAAGACGCCAACCGGGCCTTAAGAATAAAGTGTGCCAAACTTGAGAAGTTTCGAGAGGAAAACACTCTTTCGGTAAGTCACAAATTTTTAGAATCTTGTGTACATTAAGAAAAAGACCAAGACCCAAAACGGGAGGGAACCTGTACTGAAATCACGGGATTGTTTCATGGCTTTGGCCTTTGCTTTGGCGTGGCAATGGTACGCAAATGAAAGGGTACCTGATTTGAAGGGTACCTGCGTACCTGATTTGGACAAAGTGCTACCTGTTTAAAGGAACCAGGAAATAGAAATATTTTTATAAATTTTACTAAACACCCTTGAAATTGCATCTTGTTTTTCAATTAATCTGATTTGAAAGTTTTGTTTTGCTATTTTAACCCATATTTTAATTTTTTTTGAGTTTTTTATGCTAATGCAGATTTGCATATTCATGAACAGAACTATGACGTCAGACAGACACTGAAACTCAATGTTGCACTGATTTGTGCATGGACAATTTCTGGATTTTTTTAATCACTGCTATGGCAGATTTATTTTCTTGGGCAATTTATTGCTGTGTTAGTATATGGCAAATCCAGCAGAAGTCCTTTTCACAGAAATGTTCCCAGATAGCAAATTTGGGGTTCACAATTTGAACACGGAAATGTACAACCTGAACCATGTCTTCCTGGATTTACATCAAAGCAAAAGTGCCCTCACTTGTCCAGGAATGCTTGGCCAATTTTTAATGTTTGAAAAAGTGCACCGTTCAGTTCACATAACTCAAAAAAGTTGTCAAACAGTCTTCATACACAGAAGAAGAGTACAGAGATACACAAAAAGTGATTCTAAGAAAAATTCATTTCCTGGATCCTTTAAATAACGATAATCCCTTTTCAATTTCCACCTTGAATACAAGATCAGTATCAGAGTGGCATTTCTATCCATTATGCTGTCCGTGATTCAAACCCCTGTGACAGCATTTTTTGTTGTTGATATGGTGATTTTCCTAACTCGAGAGGACTTGTACCATATTCTGCTTTTTGTGGAAGTCAACAGAATATTGAAGCGTTGTGGATTGTCGGTTTCTTTTAACTGGTCTTTTTCAATGACAAACTTCATATTTTGTGAAGGATACTATTGGGGCACACTTCCTTGGGCGGCCTGCAACATGATCAGCATGTCAGCTAATGTCTCATGAAAACAGGTTATAAATATAAATGCATGAAGGTATACCTTTGATCAGTGAATCACTGAGCAGCAAACTGCTTCAGGCATCTTTGGGCTACGAGATTTAGCTCAGCTGTGCATGTTGAATGTAAAGCCAATGTGTCCTCACCTTTTCCATCTTTTTGTCAGATTCCATTAATTCTCAGCAGAGGGCCTCCTTTATCCTCGTGCATTACTGGTTACAGCTTTGTCAGCCAGCTGTGGCTGTTACTATGGCAACCTCCAGGTTGCTTGGAGGTTGCCGTAGTAATCATTACTGTTTTTGAAATTATGACTCCAATGAAAATGACTCAGGGGACCTTTTGGAGTCATTGTAGACCCACACGAAGGTCCCCCCCCCAACACGTGAGGGATAATGATATTGATGGACACCTGTGCCCATCATTGACCACTGGTTGAAAGTCTCAAGTGAGGGCTCACCGCCAAATTGCATTCCAGCTGCTGTCCCGGAGAGAATGAACCTTCTATAGTTACAGTCTCCAAGAGAGGGCTCCCTTTACATTTGTGGGCTGCTCAGTAGGTCCTCAGAACTGACTTCTGAGTATTTGTGAAAGGCAAGCAATGCAGTGCTGGAAAGGGTGAGGGCTCCCTTCAAGATGCACTTGCACGACCATCCTTGCAGCACTTTTTACATGCATGTACATACCAGTATAGTCCTGTACCTGTATGTCTGTAATGTGAGCATTCGTTTTTCTTGTACTGTCCGTGCCTTGCTCTTTTGGAGCTCAAATCTACTGTACCAAGCGAGGGCTCACTACATGCATATTGTCTCTGTACCGATATGTGTGTAATATGAGCATTGGTTTTTCCCGTGTAATCCATGTCTTGCTGTTTTAGGGCTCAAATCTAGAGTAACAAGAGAGGGCTTACTTCATAGTTGGTCTGTTGTCACACCGCTGATTAATTTTTGTGTCGTGGGAGACACCTGCAGTGTTATTGATTGAGACTATATGAAAAACCATGAAGTTCATCAATGAATGTACACTGCTCCGAATTGTAGAGAATAAAGACAAACATTTAGAGGCAACTGGGTTGATGGGAACATACGTAGCGTGGGTGCATTAGCTCAGCTGGTTTAGTGATATAAATTTTGTGGAGACCTGTGGAAAAGAACCCCAAAAATGGATGTTTTCTTGGTGGGGCCTCTTCTAGAATGGGACAGAACGGGATTACCGGTAGGATTTCAGTTTTTTAAAACTGTTTTATTCTTAATGTTGGTCTTCTTCTTTTCTTTATATCTTGATTCATCGTAACAAATTTGAAATCAAAAGTCTGCGTCGACTGTTAATTTTTTATTGGCATTTTGGTAATGAGTTTTTTTTTTTCAAGATAAGTGCTGGACATCGTGTTATTCACTTCGTATTTTTGCTGGCGGTATCCTGCAAGTAGAGGATCATGTTCGTAGGTGTTGAACTGGAGGTATTATAAAGACTCACAGAGATTGTGTGCATCTCTTTTTTCCTACGTAATCATTTGATTCAGCCATCTCTCTTTGTCTGTTCTGCCTTAATGACCAACACACTGTCAGTTCCAGTTTTTCTGGAAGCAGACATGGCAAGTCTCGTCTTCGGCTCCCCCCCCGTGAGAAATTGTCGTAGACCTGCACGATTTGACGCACTGTTGGAATGTGTGGCGTGGTTCATTTCATAATTACACACTCTGCGTATTGATCAGTGAAGCGCCCATCCTTGAACGACATTTTGCTCAGGATGGCATGAACAAACGGTATAAAAAAAAATCAATACCCATTAAAATAGGTGATGAGTTTTGTTTGGCAGCGCGTAGACATCGTGTAATTTAAATGGCCAGCCAAGAATAAATAACAACTGCATATTGTCTTTGGAGTTAAAGCAATGTTTCCAGGAGTTGGACTCCAGAGTTTGAATTCAGTTTTTGTCTTTCTCCTAGGCAGTCTTTCACTGTCTTTTTCTTTTTCCTGCCTGTGTATTTATTCTAAGATTTAATGTCATTTGTGGTGTAATTTGTTTTTTTTTAAATGTGTGCCTGAGTAAACTTTTATTATTATTACCACTTGAACATTAGAAGACTGTGAAAAAAGAAGTATATTCCGATGATTTTGATTGGCTAACTGCGCAGGGCTTGCAGTGGCAAGCATAGCTTCACAGAACCTCTACTTAGCAATTTAAAACAAACAAAAACAAGCAAGGGAGATGCCATTGTTGCAGTGGCGCACACGTAATGCACTTCTTTTTTTTACAGTGGGTGAAAACTTGGAATTGTGAAACATTGTGATTTACATGTGAACATGGGGGATTTCTCTGACCTCAACTACATCTTTATCTTTGGTGTCAGGTTTGAACGAGCCACGCTCCCAGTATACCTTCCGAATTAAAGGAACATTAAACCATACGGCAGTGTAGGTACATGACATGTAGGAATCATGTAGGAAGTTTCACACATTCCAAATAAACATCAGAGGCAAATAAGTGATTCTGAGGTCATAGCTGAATTAAGCTAAAGGATCTGTATGAAACAGGCCTGGCTTGAGACAGGACCACGATCTGTGCTCTGCTGTGCAAGCTTTTCAGGGTTCTCAAACTGGTGAAGGCATCCTATCTCCACACATGTACATGCACCTGCAGGCAGGAGAATTCATTGCATTCCATTTGTTGAAAATGAGAAAATATAGTCTGTAGCAAAATGCCTACATGTATATTTTCAGCCAGACATTTTAGGTTGACTTAAATGGATCAATCCACCTTGCATATTATCTACATAAACATTACTTGTACATGGACATGTATTCAGTTTAGCCTTCTGCACTGCAGATAGCCTAAGTCGGGTCTTGAACTCAACTAAAAATGCAGGTCTCACCAGCAAGCACAGAAAAGCAACCAGAAGAGAAAGAAGTAGAAACCCTCCAAAATAACAAAATCAAGAAGAGAGGAGAATTTTGTTTTGCCAACTTTTAGGCATACATTCATACCCGGTAATCCTCTCCAAGTTGACTAAAAAGTGTCATGGGCTTGAGGCCAAATATTTCACTGTGGAAATGCTTCCTGTCCTGATTTTTCCCCCTTCCCCCACTTGTTCTGGTACCCTGTCACCTCAAGGGAACCCTTGACATGAATGGCCTTGGGAAAAACTGCCATTCTCAATTAGGTATACCTCTGGCTGCCCAGTGTTTAGCAACAAACTCAAATATTATTCTTGGTCTACCAAAATTGCTCTGGGAATGTGACTATGAATAGTAATGTTTACTTTGAATCGTTGGTTTTTCAGTCTCCCCCCCCAAAAAAAGGTTTTGCTTTTTTTCAGGGCAAGCCAAATTCAGGAAAGACTGTCTCTGAGAATTACTTCAAATTTCTTCTGATGCTGTAAATGCCAATTAAGCATTGTACCCATTTGGAGTTGGATGGAGTTACTTTTGTTGTTAATGTATTTTGAGATTTTTGTGCATCTCAACAGCTTTGATAGACATGTACATAATTATACAGTGCATTGCTATTGGAGGCTGAGACTGAGTGGGAATGGAACATTTTGTAGAAAGAATTTGTTTTCACAAGTCTGAATTTCGCTAGGTGTGAAAGTATTTTTCTGCTTGTGTGAAAAGACACTAAAATATTTCCTTCTTGTGTGAAAAGGTGTAAAAATGGTTCCCCACCTTTTAAAAAAGGTATGAAATCGTTTTCTTCATCCTCGGCATGTTTAACATTTACTATGACCAAAATACTGTCGCAGTAAAATTAGATACAGCACATGTATGTTGCATTGAATACATTTTAAATATTTTAAAATAAAAAAGTAATATAAATGATATAAGCATATTTTTGGATAAAAAAATAAGAGCTATTGGCATGTAATTTGCATGCGTGAAAACACTTTGCAACTTTCTACCCCTTTTATGAGGAAAGAAAAATACTGAAGAAAGTAGAAGGAAATATGTCCCTTCTCCTTCAGCTCTCAAATCTAATTTTCAAAGTAAAACCAAATATTGAAAGTTGCTGATGCAGTGTTTGCATTTCGTGTTGTCCTGATCCGGACCAGATAAGATTTTCCCTCAAAGAATTGGTGCTCCATGGTGGTTCTCGGCTAATTTCCCTGGGGAGATCTCCAGATATTTCTTTAGGTGACACTTTTTGCCAGCTTTTTTTCTTTCTTTCTTACAGACCCACTTCGTTAGGAAATTAAATTTGGTTTGAGAAAATTTGAAATGTAAAAGTGGAGAGCATATGAATAAATTATTCATGTTCTTGTTCCAGGGGTTACTTGATGTCACATCGAAAAAAAAAAAGATCAAGTGATGGAATGTAAAGACAGGGAAATGTGGATTGATTTTGAATCTCAATCTTCCAGCTGGACATGTTGCCCATATGTTTGATCTCATGCTTAGCTGTTGCAGAATAAACCATTTGTGAGTTAAATTTGAATCAAATCATGGAGTATAAACTGAAACGGCTGATTGCACAGAAACATAATTTGAATTCCCCAGACTAAAGGCACAGGTTGCCATACCTTGTGATTCCGGGTAAGCTTTTGCATAGTGACCACCATCTCTGGAATGGACTGGTTCCTTTGTGCCCTTATTATCCATTGAAAACTGTGTATTGATGCAAGGCATCTCTTATGTATTAAACTAAGCAAAAGCTTGTACCAAATCATGAGGTATAGCAACAGTGTCTTTAGTATGGAGAAATCAAATTGTCATGTTCACGTGAATTTAAAGAACTCAGTGTACCAGATTTTATTCCAATTTAACTCACAAAAGGTCTAGTGTAACTTCAGCAACTGTTGATCTCGGCGCTTGTGTTCACAGTCAAGCAGAGGTTTGATTTCACCTACATGTGCGTGCCTGTCCTCTACAAGCCGCCTCTTGAATTACATGCACAGTGTATCCCTTGCTATACAATCTGATTTGGCTTGTGTGGAAGTGTACACTCCGCTAATGATGAGGAATTGCCTTGTCTACCCAAGAACTAGGCTGAGAGATTGGTGGCAAATGTGTACAGTTTGCACTTGCACACTACAGTGTTTACTTAACACACGGAAGCAGTGACATAGTTTTTTTCCCGCGGAGGCAAGAATACGCGTATTTATGTTGGAAGCTTTCACTGCTTGTAGTAATTCCAGTTATTAAAAGAGAACGATGTTTCTTTAGCATGCAGATCACATTTGAAAATGGAAACCGTCGTTATGTATCTGTCGGGTGCGATCGGTTGATAGGCATGGCTGCTCAATCTTTGCTTGATCGGTCGATCTTATTGCACAATTTGTTGGTGATTCTGTTGTCAGCCAATCGCCTTTTCTTTCAAATTCATGGTTGCGAAAGATTATTTCAAAAAGGGTAAGTTTATACAGGATCAACCAATTGCGGCTGAGTGACCAGGCTTTCGTGCAACTGTTCAGATTGGCTGATCCCGCCCAATATTTATAAACAGGTACATGTACTTGTGTCAATGTGTCCAGACAGTCTTGGTGTGTATCACCAACTAAAATTAAGCCCTTTGAAAGGATGCCGGTTTTTCTAATTAAGCTGTTTCCCCCAAATCCTTAATTTTGGCATCAATATACCTGCCATTTGTCATGTCGAGGCTTGGAGCTTTGAGCATAAGCAGTCACACCTCTTCAGCTCGAGGAACTAAATCACTCAGTCCTCCTCAAAAGAGGAACATTTATGATACCTGTTGTCTCTGGTGTAAGGCATGCAGAATGTAGGCATTCTGGTATGTACATGTATGTATGTGCGTACATGTACATGTACGTGTCCATGTGTATTGTAGACCCTGTTTGCCTGGGAACTTAAAACCAACAAGTTGAAAAAAAAACAAACAAACAAACAAACCCCAAAACAAACCAACAAGAATTTGTGTAATTCCATTTCCCCTTTGTCCAGTTTGATACATGTCGTTTACAGGGTATAGCTCTCCCCGAAGAAAAAAAATGAATTCATAGGTGTGATAGGGTTCTCTGAGTAATGGTACAGTTTGTTCCAACCAGCACCCTCTCCCGTTTCCCCTAGAGACGTCTCGGATTTGAATTTTTCAATTTCTCCCACTTCAGGCCATGTGCAACACTTACATTTCCTGTCAAACTGTTCAGTTGTTTCTCCGGGGCTTGGAGCATCATAATTTACATGTCTTGGGGCTTCGCTGCCTTTCCAGACCAAGAAATTGTAGTTTGCGGCTCTTCTGAATTGCAAATACGTTTCCTCATTTCAGGCAACACTTGTCCTTATCTGTGGATTTAGAATTTGAAGCTTGCTGCTTCATCTGAAAGGCACACACTTCTGAAGCAAAATCCCTGAGGGAGGTACATGTGCGTGCAGATTTTGTGTGGAATTCAATCAGCCAAATACAACAGAAGTGGTCATACCACTGGACAATCTCTTTTTTTAAAAATTTATTGTTTAAAACCAACTCAAAGAGTTTCGAAGCATATTTGATTTAGACTTCTGATTTACTTCTGACCTGGAAATAGCTCATTAATTGAGTCAGTTTTCTTGGGAAACACATTCATGCATCAAGCTATTTACTGTGTTGACAGTCACGTACATGTTGCATTCACTGCTATGCAGAACTGGAACATGTAGGTCATCAGAGCATATCCCCCTCTTTCCCGTAGCCTCTACGTCTGGCCTTTCGGGGACCACATCAGTCATTAAAATGCTGTTGAGCTGATCACACCATGCTGTTCAAGCACCATTTGTCTCGGGCAGTGTCAACATGTTCTTTGACATCATTGTCTTTTTTTTTCTAATGACTGTCTCAACAAAATTGATCATCTGCTTGTTTTTATAAAGGAAGAAACTTGTCGATGACGCGCATAATGGTGCAAATACTGATTGAGGGCCCCAGAAACGGAGGGCCTACATGCACATATACATGTACATGTATATGTGTACATTACTACATGTAACTGGTTGTGCGGGATCTGCTGCTTTCAATGCATGCTGTATTTTCTTTGTCAGTGTCGGTTGATCAGGATGGAGTTGGCAGAAGTGCTGAGGTCAAGCCCACCCCTGGAACTTGGCTTCAAGGAAAGGCTTGTCCCAGGCTGCCATTTTTTTTAAAATCAGATTGCGTTGTCGAGGTGTCAGCCGGTTGCCCCGGCAACCCGCTGATCAGGGTGCAACCCGCTTTCAAGACCTTCACGTTACTTTTCTGTCAGCGTAGACAGATTTCCCCCAAAGTGTCCTTGCATACGTGTCGCTAGACACTGCATGTTCATAGGAATCGATATTGGCCTTGTTAAAAAAACATTCATGCACATGCACATGTATGCATGGTAGACAGGCATGGGATTCAGCATAGCACATGCACCTTGAAATTACAACACACACACATATGTAAATTTTAGAAAGTCATACAGATTCCTGTGCAGCTTTATATATTTAAGGGGCTTGGTTTTTGAATTTTTTTTCCTGGACTTCCAAGTTTACTTCACTGATAATGAAATTGACTTTACTTGGCTTGGGTTATATCTTTTGAATTAGCCTTGTTATGGCGCCCCCCCAAAGTTGGCTTTTGAACGGTGCAGTGGATAGCGACAATGAGTCAGGTTCAGAAGGATGTTTGCCGGACTTGATAGTCACTAATATTTCCTGCCTAAAGGACCGCAATCTCTTACCCAGCATAAAAAAAAAGATATACGATGGTTGTTCCCAAACAAAAAATGGAAGCAAGGACAAAAAACAGCGCTGTCACACTTGTTCTGTGGCAAGCCTCTGCTTGCCTGCCTAGCCGGCCACGCACATTCCACCTGGCCCGGCCCTGTGGTTGGACTTCCTTGTTGGGGATGGGAGTGGATAATGCGTTTACTCTTGATTTGGTCTGGATCCGCGGATGGCAGCGGCAGTTGTGATGTCATGGCAAGCGTAAAGAACTGTGACGAGACGGTAGGCTTGTGTGTGCTAGCGCATGAATGCAGCGTCAAACATGCATTGATTGAATTGGCCAAGTCATTTGATTCACTTCTTGTCACTGTAAATGACTACAATATACCATCCAGGTTTTTTGAATTTATGAAGCTAAGATTTTCTAACTTAGGAGTGGAATGTGGATCAGGAAAACTTGTCAGAAGTAGGAACGTTAGTTGGCAAGTAATGAGTTTTCCCGAGGCCTTCAATATGGGTAGTTTGGAGTTCAGGTTTTGAAGACATGTACAATGTAGTTCTTGTGCAAGTACCTTAATACGGTTGATGGTAAGACCAGCTGGAGCCTATGATGAGTATGTGTTGATTGCATTGTTAGTTTGTTAGAGGTTTTTCAGGGCCCTGATAATTCACTGTTGGTTTTGGAGCCTAGCGGACCAGATCAAAATTGAAATCTTTTTGTGCAGCAATTTATTTTAGTTCCCTTTACTGCACATCCTGTGAGCTCTTAATGGGAAGGGGGGATTTGAGCCAAGATAACATAAATGAAGATCATATAAGAAAAATTAATAAGGCCAGTTCTAGAACTGAGGGGTGAAAAGGTTTGTCCGGAAGGTAATTTCCGAACCTGCAGTGGTGTTCTTATAATTATGTACAATATTGGTCCTGAAAATCAAAGTCACTGTATTCTTTAGAAAGTTGGTTGTAGAAAATCATTGTTTAATTGCTGAATGATATGCAGTTTGCAATGAATGTGCAACATATGTAACTTCTGATGGTGGTTTGATTGATCTCCTCTATATGTACATTAATGTGCATACATGCATATTCACTGTATATGTTAATGGCGACATTTGGTTGACGGAAGATGTTCTTTTGTGAGGTGACAGGTGCTGAACTCGGATTTCATTGCTAAGAGGTCATGTGGTCATGACCCGAGTCACATAATCACCTTGTGGTGTTGCTTCCTGTTGAAAAAACAACTTGCAAACATGACATACAGTTGGGGTTATTACGTCAATTTATTTATCTATTTATATCTGATCATCCAGCAGCGCATTTAGCGCCAATTACAGGATGGTAATGAGTGATGAAGACTATGAAGAGATGTTCAATTTTAGAGGTGGGAGGAAAACCCGGGATAAATGTTTGGGGGAAACCAGCGGACTCAGGTCGGACCGAGCCGGGATTTTAACCCACACCTGACTCCCCTCGTCTTCTGTTAGTTTCCTTTATCATAGTTCTCTGACAGAATACATGTAGGAGAAGTTATCATGGTTCCAAGTGATCAAAACAGAGAATACTAACACAAGTTTCGCCACTTGACTTATGGACGTACATAGCAGTAGTTCTGCCAGAAATACGTTATCACCGTAGACTTGTTTCCCCACTGTGGTTCAGCTACATTTTTCTGTCGTACCAAACCTGTTACTATTTTAGGGGCAGCCGTTGCTTCTTTGTCTTTTTTGAAAGTGTTTTAGTTTTTGGATTATAGAATTTTTTTGTGGGATTTGGTATGGGATGTGGTTGATGATTAAGGGCTTTTCTGTATCTCCAAAAAAAAAGCTGTTTTATAATGAATCTGTTGGTGAATAAATGAATCAGTTGTAACAAAAAAGGTGTGTTCTTCAAACATCCATTTACTGAAAAACATGGAGAGTAGCGCATGACCGGAAGTTTCGTATGATAATAGTAAATTGTAACAGGCTTTTTACGTGGCACTTTTAGGTAAGATCAAAGCAGTTTCTATTTTTATTACCCCTGCTTATTGGGCCCATGAAACAGTTCGTTTTCAATGAATTTTTAACCTAACTGTCTGTTTGTTTTTCAACTGTCGTTTGCCTTAATGTGTAGGCAAGTGTACCCCAGAGCAGTGGTTTGCTTGTACAGCGTATGCAGGCCCATCTGGGCCAAACACATTACTCAAACTTAGAAGCTGCTTAAACTGTTGAGGAAACCGTTGTTTAGCATCGGTGTAAGCTTTCGTCGTTAGACGCAGATGGAATATCAACATATATGTGCTGGAGACGAAAGCCCCTAACTGGGGCCTACTTCTGCAATCTATACTCTCCCTTGTCTCTCCTCCCCCCACGGTCAGCGTATGTGTCGCCACTTGGCATATTTACAGACTGCTCCATGTTTGACGGCTGGTCGTGCGCACAGTTTCCGCTTTTTACCCACTCCATGAATCCGTCACTGTAATACCCAGGATTTTGTTATTTTGAACAGATTTTTATTTTACTCAGCATTTTTTTTTTTTTTTTTGGTCGGGAGGAAATGTGATTTGGCTGAGGTTTGCTCGTTTTGATGTTTGTTCGACTGACAGCGGTCAGTAACAGATGCTGTTGATTTTGTTTCATCTTGCTAATATTTGAATTTGCCTCGTATTGTCAAAAAATCAAGAAAAAGAAAAATCAACAATCAGAAATATTTCTTATACAGGCATGTAACTTTCCCTTGGATCAGCCGATTTCCTCGTTCTCACTTCACACTCTTGCCATTAAAATTCAGAAACATTGTACAATGTCTTGTAAAGATAGGAATTTCCTCATTTGATGTTAAAGTCTACATTGCATGCCAGCTTATAGTCTACTTGTCATTATCTAAATCGGGGTCCAATTTTTTTTCGTGTCCTTGTCGCATCTGACATATGGTTTTGTAGGTTCAGAACATAGTCTCTAATTTCTGAGAGTGATGAAGTAATGCAAATTACTGCCAAACAAATAGAAATAGTTTGAAATCAATTTCATTGATATTTCCGTGTCAAATTTCACAGGTCAGGTGAAACAGGGACCCCAAAATGTCACACTTTTGGACCCCAAATTTACAGCATAACCCACATACATATTCAACGTTTTTCTCTTCTACGTTTGAAGTAGTCCGATGGCTGATGACCTTGTGACGTGTTGTTTATCAAAGATCAATTCTAAAGGGTATAAGAGGAGGTTTTAATCATTTCAAGAATGCTGATGATCCTCCAGCTACTACAGTGCCTTTCCAGAAAAGTTTATAAACTCAGTACCTTCTGTTGATCGGATCGGTGAGCAAAGTCATTTTATTTGTGACGCATACCTTTCCAGTCAGTGGGTTGCAGTAGGGTTTTACTGGGATCATCGGCATTATGATGCTGCCGTGCATATGGCATACTTCAACAACTGCATGAAGTTGGTATCAAGGCTTGAATTAAAACTAACCATGTGTTCCTCAGAGAGTCAGACAGAACTGTCACAAGCAGCATGAAATAAATTCAAATGCTTCATGTGGACGAGACTCTTTGGTATATTTTCTGAGTTTAGGAGTTACATGCAGTACACAAGCATAGCATTTTCATTGGTTCCTTTTGTCCCAGTTCAGAGGAAAAGAAAGAACCCCATTAGTCCATTAATTTATCAGCAGTCTTTTTGATTGGCCTATGAAAATCTAATTTCAGCATATCAATTTTATACAACATGAAATTTGATTGGTTTATTTTTTGTACATATAATTTTTTTCTGTTACAGATGGTGTGCCCGAGGCACTTCGTACAGATAACCGTTGTTTCGCCGGTTCCCCGATCAACACATTCTCATCCAATAGTGCATGTGCACTCCCTTTTTTTGAGAGTACCGGTACTTGTACACCAAAACCATTGACTATTAAAAACTATTAGCCAGCCCTCTCTTAGCTGTTTGCAGTCATAACAGTGACCGAGCACCAGTCCTAATTTCAGACCAATTTGCATCTTTCAATATCTGGCTGTGTGTACTCTCACATTAGCTGCATGGCTTTGTACAGTCTCTCGCTCAGTTTGCTTTAGTGTGGGTCCTGTTAGCTTTGTCTATTTTCTAAATGGGAATATCTCAGCTTGTTCTTGTGGAGCTTGATAACGGGGATTTGTTTATCTTTAATTTTTTTTGGCACCTTTTATTAATAGCTAAGGACGATTGCACTTTCTGCGGCCATTTACCTGTCTTTTTGTTTTGAGATGTTTTCAGAAGTTAGTGGATTTTTTATGAGTTTCATTATTACCTTTAATGTCATAGATAAGTTTGTGCGATTAAAAAAAAATCCCCTCAAGTTTTGGGTATGTTTCAATTTAGAAAATGATGGTAAGATTTGTTTTGTGTGTGATTAATTTTCTGGTTTTTGTAGTGAGGATTTAACACATTGTTATCCATCTGGTACATGTATCTACACATATTGTGGTACTGCATCATTTTGTGTTCATCCAACATTGTATGTAGTGCCATTTACAGAATGAAGTGACAGTTAAGAAGACAATGAAGAAATGTTCAGTTTAAGGGGTGGGAGGAAAACGCCGGATAAATATCCCAGGGAAACCCTACTGAATCAGACAAGGACTGAAAAGCCCACTCCACATGCTGACCCAGGTGGGATTGAAACCCCGGGTCGCCGAGATGGAAAGCTAGGAAAAAGCTGCCACACCAACCTGACTCCCCCATTTGACCCTGCCAATGTCTAGTTTGGTTCATTTTATTGTCTTAAATTTTCAGTCAAATACTGGAGTCTGAGTACTAAGTGTCAAAGTGATGCATTCTTTGTGCAACACAAATAGACTTTTAATCACTTGAGTCAGAACTACACTGTACGCTCATGTTGATACATGACCCGTAGGTTTATACATGTACCATAGGTTAGCATTGCTACTACATGTACGTCTTACAAAACGCTTCGGTGTTTACGTGTAGTCATTTTCTTGTTGGAGAGTATGCTCAAAGGTACATGTGCATTTATGTGGCAACCTGCCGAGTTGAATGTTGTGCAGTTCTATTTCGGGTCTGTCAGAAATTTGTGAAAAATCAGCAAGTTGACTACATGTAGATAGGATTATGACCAAGAGCACACTGGGGAATTTCCAATAGCCAGGATAAGCTTTGGTGGCCTCTGGGGATCACGGCAGGTACACGTTCAATTTGCGGCAATCTGACAGGAAAAATCCCCCCCCCGTCTCTCACCGGGGGGGAAAAAAAAAATGAGAAAGCAGATAAGCCGTGAGATTCTACCCTCCGCCTGTTGAAAAAATGCATTAAGACGGCAGTGAAAATATTGTCTAGGCTTCCAAATCCCTGGATGCTGTGTTTATTGACTAAATTGCACGCCCGATCAGATCTTGGCTGTACGGCGCTGGCGCAGCGTCAAAGCAAGTAAGCTCACCTTGGTCTCGGGAATGCTGCGAGTGCCTGAGCTTCAATTTACACTGTCGAGTTGTGGGGTGGGAGCACCATATGTTGGAAGGGTAAAAATCAATACAGAGGTTGTTAATTCTCCCGGCCAGGCATGCTGTAGCTTAGTGCTCTGGCTTGCTCTGTGTGCTTGCTTTCCCCCCCCTCCACCACGTCTTTCATTTTTTACCTGTCTGCTTAATTTCGGTGCTCGTTGTTTGCCACCTTGCAAGGAGAGGGGAGGGGCAAGGTTGGGGTGGAAAGGTAATTTTACTGAGGGATTTCTGATCACGTTCCTTGATGAATGTGTCGCTGGTTGGTGCTGTGCCAGCTGAATGAACATGCGATCGCCAAACTGTCCGCCCCGATCAAACATCAATCAATCGCACTGGGACTTTCTTTGGAGACGAGATTTGAAGCAGGAGGTGCCGTATTCTGCAATCAAAGATGCAATTCCGTTGCTGTGAAATTGCCCTGAGGTCCGGTTTTTTTTTCCATCAAGCAAAGAGATTTTGCAATCAAGAATCAAGCCAAAAGAATATGGCGCGAGATCTAAGGGAAGGAACAGAAGGAAAAAAAAAAACTTGTTTAGAAAAGGCTTTAGTTGCCTGTTGGGGTTTTGACGCTTTTTCCTGATTGGCTCATGTTTGATGTAGCATTTTACCTAGGAGCTTTAGCACACCAAGTGTCAGTAATGTCTGGAACTCAGCAGGCATGCCTGAAGCAAGACATGTTGCAGAGTCAGGGCGTCACAGCGTCAATGTATGTGATGCACGTGATATTCACACCGTTCCTGTCACGTTGCTGTTCGAGGTTGCTTTCACCTCAGGTTTCTCATTCGTCTTGAATCACATACACTACGCAAAATGGGCAGGTGGCGTTCTTGTTTCTACGATAGCACTGATGAATACTTTCATTCACTTTTCCTTGTACATATACAATCCTTGCAGGATTTAAACTCGGATCATAGTGAGCTACACATAGGGCCTTGGTTTGTGATGAAATATCATTTCAAATCTAGATATATGAGTACACAGCACCAAGGATGTGTTAGTTGACTTTTACTGTGAATGCATGCACATTGCATGTCTACATCACAGCCAATGTAAATGAATGTCATGTACTGGAATGTGTTGCAACCGCTGTGCATGTATAAACCTGTACCTTCAAATGGACCATGGCTCACATCTGAAACTGTCCTTTTGTATGTACTCTGTTTTAGGACCTTTTGGCCTTTTTATTGGTCGAACTGTCTGCACTTGGTGGCACCTGCTTAATTGTCGCCTCTTGGTTGTGTCTTTTTCAAGTGGATAAATTCTTGAGTTGACTGTAAACGTATTATCCCCTTGTAAGAAAACATCCCACCCCTCTCTCCATGTACTGGTATACAGCATGTCCCCAAACTCCTGGATGGAGAGTCTTGCTGTACCACGCATACATGTATATGTGTATGCTGTAAGTTATATTGCTGGTCCTTTATGTTTGCCCCCAATGGGGGCTGGATGATGATTCCCCCATCGGGGGCTTGATGATGATTCCCCCATCGGGGGCTTGATGATGATTCCCCCATCGGGGGCTTGATGATGTTTCCCCCATTGGGGGATTGATGATGTCTTTATTGTATTTTCTCTTGCAAATGAATACTATTCAATTCATCCTGATTTAGCTACATGTCCGTGTTTGCATACAATGTGGAGCCTTTCCTTTGTGTAATTTTGTGTTACCGCGGCTATGTCTTAAATTGCTCATTTCCTCTCAGTGGTCAAGCTTGTGGTACGTGCACGTTGCTTGGTCATTTTGGCCCTTGTGACTTGATTTCAATCACTGCACCTACAGCGGGCGCCAACAGCAGCCCAAATCCAGCAACAGATAACTGGGGAAAAGTGATCTTAATTGGTCATTTTTGCATCAGGTGCTTTGTTGTGAAAGTGCTCAAAGAAAATCTGGAAACTCTTGAGAGACATTGCCCGATATGTAGCTAACTGTATCAGTTACCAGTGTGAGACAAATCTTTGTTTCCAGAAAAAAAAAATTTTGTTATGGTGTATAAGTGTGTTCTTTCCAGTGAAATAATTTGACCTGGCCTTGTCTCACTACCCGTAGTTGACTAGTTACGCAGCTGCCACCACCACCACCGACCCAAAAAATGTTTCTCTAGGTTTGTTTTGAACTTTGACTTCTTCAATCCCGCCATCAGACTCTTATTGGCTGCTTGAGGAGTGAGTGAAGAACTGAAGGTTTTGAACTTTCTCTTTTCCTTCGGAATAAATTGTACATGTACAGTACATGTAACCTTTGCTTTGTTTTGTAAGTACATGTATTTGGTGGATTTGCTTTTGCGGTATTTTCCCTGCCATCACTTTTTTGGGCAAGTACATGTACGTTTACATTCACATGCATGTACATGTGGATGACATTTTCAGTACTGTGGACTAGTACTTTTTCAGTAGCATCTTCAACATGTCTGCCCGTGGACACCAGTTGCCAACTTGCCAGTGTGTTGTACAAGCTGTCTCCATTTATCATTACCACTGTTTCTGAATACTGCCCTCTGTTGGCCAAAGGTGGTAACTTTTTGTGTTAATCATTGGCTGCTGGTATTGACTTAACCAGCTGAAATGGTGGCTGTTCTTCTTTCTATCATATATGTAAATGGTTTTCAAGAATGTTCACATTCTGCAACTTTTTTATTTTGTAGTTTCAGGGAAACCAATTTCTTTTGCGTGATGAAATTTTAATAAGAGATTGATATTAAAAGCATGAACATATTTACTTATATAGCTTTGGGCAAGAACGTCAACATAATTTGTAAAGTTCAAGTAGTTAAATTTTTACTAAAAAACGGACAAATTACTGACCAGATTCTTGTGTCTTTATCTTTTTAATAAACAAAAATGTGTACACTTACCACTTATCCCAGTCTTCTGTTTCACACATTTACATTTACATAAATGTACCCCAAACTACACCTAGTGAAAACGCAGTACATGGATTACAGTTGCATCATCTGACAGCCATTACCCCAGAGCTAATTGGCGGTGGGTGCACTTTGTGGTGTTATAGAGATTTTTAAAGGAAAAGAAAAAAAAAACCCAGGATAACTCACAAGGTAATAACGAATAACAGCGTGTTATTGCCAGCAGCGATCACGCTCGGAGAGAGTTGAGCGTCCTTTCAACCTGTGGATCGAGCTCCCTTTGCCTTCCAATCCATCCTTGTTCTTCATCGTCGTGACATCCAGCAGCCTGTCCCTAGTGGCGTATTTAATATAACGCCACAGCGAGAGAACCAGTTCATCTTTCCCCTCATGGTAAACATAATTGGAACCGGGATGGGTGCAAAGGAAGAGAAAACACAAAATAAAAATGAAGAATAATGCTACGCTTTGGTGCACATATCCTGTTGACCCAATTTTGTCCCGGGCATATTTGGAGCCGGACGCGACGATAATACGTTATGATCTTCTGGAAGGAGTTCAAAAAGGGGGGGGGGGGAGGGAAGAGGGAATTGTCATTGGTCGTTCGCTGACCTCTCTTGCCCTATTCGCGTCCTCAGCCAACGTCTTGCTGCAGTGATTTGAGATTGCATCTTGTTTGCAGTACATTTCCACTGGTACGTCTGCCGATGTCATCTCTGCTGCTGATGAAGCTCGTTCATGTGGTTGTGTCTCGGCTCAGTCGCCATCCTGTCTGTCTGCCGATACCCTGCACATCTCTCAACAAGTCCCAATACTGCTGGCCACTGGAGTTGGGCAAATAACCTGCTGTGAGATGTAAACTGAATGCATCCCTCAAATCTTGAAGACCCTGCTTTTTTGCAAAGAGACTGCTAATGCGATGCAATATATTCGAGGCACAGAGCTGAACCAAATATAGGCCAGGGCGCTGACCTGACCCTTTTGAAGCACATGTACACATACTTGTTTATGGCTTCAAAATATAACCTTGCATGTTGTGTCAGAGTTGTCCAATGAAACATTTAAAGAGGTGATCAGTGAATAAAGATTTCAATCGAGGAATGAGAAGAAGTAAAGATTTTGAAGAAAGACCAGAGTTCTGTTGCTGGGGAAACATGTATGGTTTCCATCTTTGGCATTCTAGTTGCCATCAATTTAGATTGACCCTCATATACTGGCAAATGAAATCAAAAGTTGTGTTGTGCCTGTCTTCATTTTGGTATTTGTCTTCATTTTTAAAGAATGGTCCCTCTGCTGCACCTTAGTTTGACAGAACACTTCCCTTTCTCTGACATGGTTTGTCACAAGTGATGATCAAGATTAACCCTAACTGCCTAGGCCCTTTGGCTAGGAGACACCCTCAGTCCATCAAAATCCTCCAATTGCTCCAGCCCACATAAATTGCATGCCTCCTCTATCCTCGGATATTTTTGGAATGTCCTCCTTTGAGAGGGTGCCCACTGCCTCACTCCTTAAAGATCCTCACAAATTCCTTTCATTGTGTGGAGGCAGTGTGAATGGTATCCTGGAGCAGTATGGATGGTTTCTTGTATAATTGAGGTACGAACTTATGCACACCTGAGCATTAACAACACAAAGTGTAACCCAAGACTTTGAAGCAGTGCATCCTTAGCAATCAGCAACACAACTTTGCCATACGGCGTCAATCATCGAAAACCGCCTCATTTTGGAGGACTGAGGAAGCTTAGGGTGAAAAGTGCATTAGTGTGTGGGGAAGCTCTAATAACACAGAAGTTGGCATTTTTACCCCATAGTTTTTGACAGGCTCCATGTAGAAAACGCTAATACTCACCAGCTACCTTTGCTGAGCCAAAGAGCTTTCGACAAGCATCCACTTGTCTTCATACCAGTATCAAAGGTCTTTGTGATTGAATAATTTGTAACCTACATTGCATATGGGTAGTTCCAGAAATTAGGATTCCATTTTTTTGTGTCCCGTCACATCTGATATATCATTTTGTAAGTTCAGAACACATTTCCAAGAGTGATGAATTATTGCTAATTGCCTGCTAAATAAATAGTAATATTTGAAATCAATTCCAGTCATATTTCCATGTCAAATAACAAAGGTCAGATGTAACAGGGACACCAAAATGTCACACTTTTGGACCCCTAATTTCTGGAATTACCAAAATACATACCAGTTTCTGGACAAACCCTGCAAAGAGAAATTGAATGATTTTTTGTGTTCAGTGTGATGTGCTAAGTTTGCAATTTTGTTATTTTCCATACTGACTGCATTTCGTTTGGTTTCATTTCACTTCACTTCATGTCATTATTTGATATTTTTCTTTACTCAAAGGACTGTGGACATATCTACACATTACAGTCGCTGAAACTTTATAATGTACATAATTTACACAAGTACTCCTTAATCTTGACAGAATTCTGGAGGTAATCACATTAACTGTATTACTGCACGGTACAGTCCACCTACACGTAAATCTGTGGCGCTTAACCTGATGATATCAGTGATGTTCAGTGCATGTACAGTGTGTGTACTATTAAAATTGCCATTTTCAGCGAGTAGTGGAATGCAGACTTGACAGTCTTCTCGGCCAGTCCTTTGGTACATGAAGTAACACGTTGGGATGATCCTTGAGTGAAGTATTTGTGCTGAATTCATTTTGCACTGTGGTTTTTGTGTGCATGGTAATAATCATAGCCCCCCCTGCGTCGTCTGATAAGTATTCACCCCACATAATGACTGAGTCCACAGAGCGAATTGGCCCCCGTCTGCACTCGCTCCATGGGCGCATCCTGTGGCTGTGGCGTACGTGACCTCATCCATCTGACCACATCTCCAATCGCTGCCTGCGGAGCCCTCCATCCACTCATCAGCGGACTGACCCCAGGACACCGAGCCAAGCGGCCAACTCGGGTTTCTCTTCCTCACCTCTTCCCCTCCCCCGCCATAATTTTTTTTTCTCTCTCTCTCTCTTGCCATCATTGCCGTTTCTTCCTCCTGTCCCTAACGAAGCTTGCTGCGGGAGTGCAGAGCAAAGAAAGGGATGTAGACGGAGAGAAAATCCAGAAATGAAGGGACAAGAGGAGAGTGGGAATTGATTAATCAGAGTACCCATTAGCGACACACTTTGAGGCCCCCTTCTGACCGGCTGTGGCTCGACTCGGGCTGGCTGCTTGCCAGGCAGACTGACCCCCCGTCCCCCTCCGCCTCCTTCCCCTCCACGCTGTATTTGGGTAATGATGAGCGAGTGCCTTGAGAAGGCGACAGGCCCAGGCCGGTGGCTTGATGATGAGTGCGTGGGGCTGGATGGGTACAGTTCATGGCAAATCAGATTGCCTCGTCTTGTCTCATCTTGTTTCCCCCCCCCCCACACTCTTTTCTTCCCTGTGTGCGGTTGGAGCAATAGTCACATCCTCCGGAGATGAAGCATCAGGTTGAACATTACCCAATGCGCCGAGTGAAATCTACCGAGAACTGAACTGGAGAGAATGGCAGTGATGAGACATTAAGTGTAGTGGCGAGAGGAGAATTATGAAGTATCTCCATCGGAAGACGAATCTGTATTTTTGTTGATAGAGCAAGCACGAGCAAGTTCAGCATCCAGAATGATAACAACAAAAGGAGGGAAAACTGTTGTTGTTCCAGTATTCTAATGTGATGAGGAAGAAAACCATGCACCAACTTGGATCGTCTACACTGAGGCTCGGCGAAGCAATTTGCATAATGCTGGCAGCGATAATGGCACGTGAAATCTGATGTGCTGGGCACAGGGCTCAGTCAGGTAGCCATAGTCACACACACACAGACAGCAGGCCTTCCTCCACCGGCATTCAGCAGGCATAATTCAACTATCAATCACCCCTAGGGGCTGGGTGAGTGGCGAGGGTAGTGTTCGCATTATTATCATCCTCACCGTTATCATCATCATCCTCGTCATCATCGTGACCACTGAGCTGATGTTACATGTGGGCCTCCCCTCCTGACCAGAAAACAACACATTGCTGTGCTGCACCAGCTTGAATTTATGCATTCCTGTAGTCTGCCAGCATTGGCCTCGCCAAGCATGCTTCGACCGGCAGGGCAAGTTTTTCAAGTGTGGAGCGGAAACCATCGGGGCCATTTACTCGTGCGCATGTGGCTTCGTGCCTCAATATAAGTCACCGTCAGTGCCCTCGTGTGGCACATTCTGCACCGGGAATCGGTCCTTCTCTTCCTCCCCTGCCGTCTCTGCACCATCCCTGTCCCGCTGCCGGCGGCCCTCAGTGACTGCCACAATCCTGCGCGAACGCCAGTGCCGGCGCTCGGTCGGGCTGGGCCGGGATCCATGCGCCGGACGGACCGGTAGCCAGCACGAGGACACCATTGACCATGGCGGGGGTCAGGTGAGCGAGATGGCCGTCACCACACGGGAGGTGTTTCGTGAACGGCATAACGGATTACTTTCCACGTCCTCCACCACCCATGTGCTGGACTGCGAGTGCTGCATCTCAGTTGTAAGGAAAATTTCCCTTTTACTTTTTTTTTCCATCTTTTTTTTTAAGTTCTTTTGTCTTGAGGTAAAGCCATGTCAGTTATTAACTCTTGTCCTCAGGGCTCATCTTCCCCAATTTTCACATCTGTGTGCGCAAAATGATTTTTTGACATTATAAAAACTATTATTTCAAGAACTCCTTTTCTGTTTCTTTCTCTAGAAAATTCTTCTAAGCATCTGAAAATCTCTTTTTGGCCTTATCATACATGCATGCAGCTTTTACTGTAAGGACACTGAGCAACAGGAGTGGTAATGTTTGGACTGAACAGGTGTACATGTATCTATCCATATCTTGTGAAGCCTGGGTCTGGATACATGTATTTCATGGATGATTGAAAGAGTAGTTTATATTTAAGTATGAAATGGAAGTATAAGGACTCTAAAATTTTGCACCGGAATACAATCGCCATGTTGTCATTTTTAAGAAGTTTGAATGCAGACATTGTTCGTATACATAGACATTGTTCATATCTGTGTGAAGTGTGGGGTATGCTCTGTTCTGATGTTGAAATTTCAAATTGATTTTGTGACAGTCGAACTCCTTCCAGTATATTGAATGAAACGTGATGTTGGAAAAAAGGAAAATATGTCACGGGGGAGTGATTTTTACTTTCCAAGGAAGAAAAATGTTTGCCAACAAAAAGTTCCATTTTTTTGAAAGAAAAAGCAATGCTAAAGAAACTCAATGCACAGATGGGAAGTTTTGACTTGATGATGTATGTAAAATAACCGTCGCTCTGCAGAGAGTGGCGAGTGCACCAACGTGTGAAAACCCATCAGTTGAGGTGTCTAAGACCAAGCATTATCGTTCAGTACGTGTCAAATCTTGTGTTTCACTTTGTCAAACGTCACTGTGCCGAAGCACGGCGCCGTTGACGGATTTGCGAGAGTGAATCGTTCCTCAAAAATGTCTTGGATAAATGGCTCTTCATTTTACTGGAAATCGAGGAAAGAAGGAAGGTACATGTAGATACATGTACTTTACCGTGGCAAAGTTTGTGGCCAAGTCTGTGTGGAGTGCATCATGGTTTGCTTGAAACTGTCCAGTGGAGTTGGCAAAACAGTGTCTGCAGGGAGTCAACACAACCTCCACATCCACATGTACTCTGAGTGGACTGTCAAGATGGCATCACCATGATCACTGGCTTTTAAAACTTTTAGATTTGGTCAAAGTGATCTTGAGTCCATGTTTGAATGCACTCTGTGGTGAATGAGCAATGATGTCTGTTGGCCGTGTAGTTTGGTATTTGAAGCAACATGGACATGTACATGTGTGATTTAGCTAACACACACTCTTTGTTCCCTGGTACTGGTATACATGTATGTACATGTACATGTCCGATATACATGTACATGTACAATACGTATACAATATATACAGTGTATGAACTGTGGCATAATTACAGTCATTTGCAAAAGTTTCAGACCACCTGGAATTTGATTGGCATTTCTGTCACTGGGCCTGCATTACATTGTCTCATTGACTGATTACTTAACATGATTTTACAGTGGTGCATAACATCAGTGTAGTGCTATATACCCATTTGAATGAAATTTGTTGCAGAGGCAGGTCTTGTATGACATTTTGTCTGTAAGACAGCTTGGGTAAAAAAAGCCAGTCTAAGTAATCAGAAATAAGGGAGGGCACACTGAATATTAGACTGTTAACATGTCAAATCATGGAAATGTAGTCAAAAATGTTCAACCAAGGTACCAAGGTTACACACTGAAAATAAACTTAAGTTGCCATGATTGATTGGTTCAAGTTTGGTTTTCCTTCAGGTGAATGCATTTTTTTATGGGTGGTCCTAAACTTTTGCAAATGACTGTGGTTCATGTTCGGTATTTTCATCATGAAATTTTCATATGGGACCCGATCACAAGGCACATAATTGCAGGGCTTTTTTTTTTACTGTATACAAGTGTACAGTCAGATCTATTAAATGTGCTGCCACCTTACATGGCATGCACTATTAAGAAGCAAACAGTTCCACAAATATTTTGTGTACATATGTATGTATGTGCATACATCATGATTTGTCAAACAATCAGGGCTTTAACCCCCTGAACAATCCTAGCAGAGAAATTTATACACTCTAAAAAACTTCACTTCTGGAAGCACAAAAACTGAAAAGAGTTTGTTAGATGTACTTTGTCACTACGTTCAATGAAATCCACAAGGCACTATTGACTTTGTTACTGAAGCACATTTAATCTAGTTCATATCCTTGTGTAAGTCTGTATATAGCTGCCAGTTCCTCTGATATGTAACCTAGAAATCCATAATCACTGAATTTAAATGTGCTGAATCCGTATCCTTCATCCCTGTCCAACAAGTCCAATGCCTGTCAGAAACAGCAGCATCGATGATCCGTGCTGTCCCACCTCCGTGACCGCTCCTTGCAAACGCACATCTCACAGGCACTTTTCATAAACTGCCTCTTTATTGAGCGGGCACCAATTGACCCGTTCCACAGTTGGCACCTGCCCGTGGTGCATGCGCTGAATATCTTCAGTCCCCTTACCCACCCCCCCTCCCCCAGCATCTTGTCATCAGACTGGCACAGGCAATCTGCGGGCTGGGGTCAAGCCATGCAGTCTGGCGTGGCCGGGGCTGGCCGCCGATGCGCGTGTCACGGCACTTTCTTCATTTTGCAGGTTTTGTTTGATCGCGAGCTCCGCACTGGACAGCTGTCAAAACTGCTTTTGCTTGCGGCATTTAAGGTCCTGTTGGATGGAAATGAAAATTGTGTTGGGTTCTGAAATTGCGCTTACCGTTTGGTGATACATTGAGTTTTAATGTTTGTGTTTGATTTTGCATGTTTATGCTTTGCTCTGTATGTAACACTGCAGTTTAAACATGCTAATTAGTTCCATAAAAATGCACAATAGACATGTACATATAAACATTGGAAAATGGTAACTGATAATTTTGTTAGTTTGATAACAGTGTGTTATTTGATGATGTTATTGTCCTTTGAAGATGTTGAAACAATTTGGTTTTTTTTTACTCAGTCAGTTTGAAACTGGTGTTAAGAAATTGTAGAGGGCCAACGCTTTCTCATTTTCTAAATTATATCAACTAAACCATTACTGACAGACAGTTGTTACTTCTACAAATTTTGAAGGAACCCTGAATTACAAACTTGTTATATGATTCGGAATTTATGACCTTGTCATGTTGAAGTTATTCACAAAATTCAGGAAACCGTCAAACAGAGTCAAGCTTTCAAAATTAAATTTTGCATGTAGATAGTTTTGCACTTGGAAAAATAAATGGCAGGCATCAGAACTTCACGTTCTTAATCTGAAAATTACACAAACACCAAGTTGATCATTGTATACTTGACCCATGTTATTTACAGAGTGTGTGTCGGGGAGGACATGTAAACACCAGTGCTCATTCCCTTTCGCATCCAATCTCGTCGGTGCGGCTTTGAAGTGCCGGTAATTTGACATTGGCCACAAATACCATATGCCCAGATCCCCTAGGGCACAATTTGTACGGTACATGTAAATCTTGAAAGAAAAAAAAAGACCCCAGAGCAACTTGAGAATCTCTTTGGAGGTCATTTTGGTCGTCATCACCACGGTGTCCTTCCGTTTTTTTTTTTTCTTGTCCAGTGATTCTTGAGGAAGTAGGGTTGATCTGTTGAATTTTCTAAGCATGCTGAGGAAGGTCCACAAGGTGAAGGGATGGATGTTAACCTTCCGTCGGAAGGCGCATTGTATGACTGAATAAATTCTCTGCGACAGGATTCATTGGGATAAACCAACACCAGAACACTGCCCACAGTACATTCTGTCCTTGGTTTGGGCGTGAAATTCCCACATGAAATGGGGGGGAGGGTTGTACATCGGTGGCCCCCGTGTGAGCATGTCTTTGCCTCTCTCAAGCTTGTACCCGTACAGGTACCTTGTCGCGCAGTCCTCATTACGTCACGTGAAGTGCATGCAACGCACTGATGATGGCCGAGGGAGACACCATGATGAAGTGAGGGAGTGTGGCATTCACGCAGAATTACTTTCAACTGCACGCACTTGATGACGGAAGATAACTGCAGACCTTTTCATTATGATCCTTGTAAACCTGTAACCTGCAATTATGAAGATTGTCCCAACACTGCAGCGCATATGGAATGCCTGGTAGGAGCTACATGTGCCTGCATCAAACAATCAGGGTGATCCTAAGCAGGTTGGAGGGATATTTTTTTAGTCGAGATAAGCATTTGAATATTGATTTTGAAAATGTGCTGATGAAACGGGTTCATTTTAAATGCTCATAAAACTGCAGTGGTCCCATATGATGCCCAGTCCATAAATTAACAATTTCATTACACTTGATGTGCTGAGTTGATGTGTTAAGTTGAAAGATCTCCGAGAATACTCCAAATATACAATTAAAGCAGACCTGCTGCATAATTTGTCAGTGTGAGGAAAATTTATTGTTGAGATTTCTCATATGTTGCCTCAAAAAAATTGCCTGAATGTGCCCAGGAACAAATCTTGACGTAAATTGAATTTCCTCTGCGGGATTTAATTATATCCGTTGTTTTTTAAATTTATTATTTATTGTTTTATTTTTACATTGTGATTAATCATGACAAGTGTAGATATTTAATTTATTCAATATAACCCATCATGATGAACAGCTTAATAAGAAGAGCCAATATGTACTGAGACAGCTTTGCATCTTCCATGCACAATGCCATGAGACTTAATACCTATAACACCTTGTTAATGCAGGCTTTCAGTCCCCATCGTAGCCTCATTAGTCCTCTAATTGATGTTAAATCTCTGAGTAAGCGACCTGTACCTGGCTTGCTATTTGCCCAAGGATTTTTGCCATTGATTTTTTTTTGGATGCGTTATTTAATCATCCTTTACCCTGCAAATCAGAAGCCAGCAGACAAGTTTTTTGCTCTGTTTTCTTTCTAGTAAGGCAAGGAATTAGTAGTCATCTTAACATTAATCAAAATGTTCAGTGAAAGAGAGACGCAAACAAAGAAACAGAATTGGATGCCGCAGAATTTCTGTAATTGTGAGAATAAATGCATGAAAGGGTTTCAGATAGAAGTGAAACTTACACCACTTGGAATAAATTTCTTTGGTTTATAACAGAAATACCAAAGGTCAGTTTTTGAGATTCATCTGCAGTATCAGTCACATGTACAGGGCTTGAAAAATCCCCCCTGGATGCTAAATAAAAGTGTGTCAGTTGGTTTGAAGGAAATTGAAATTGTACATGCAGATATAGCCTGAATTCCTTAAGGATCATCGTCTGTGATTACTGAAAGATCCCACTGAACATTCGGTTACATTCTTCGATGTACAATAACCTCACATGCAGCTGAAAACATGCTTGTCTGGGAAGTTTGTCAAAACATGTTTTCCAAACTTCTGTTAACATTGTGCCTGGGCTCATGAGAAGAAAAAATAATTAAACTTTTTGTTCGCGATACTAAATTTAAAATCTCCTCTTACTCCACCAAACCTCTGACATTTGATGTCACTGATCTTCTGATATGCATGTATGTACATGTATATGTTGCGAGTATACTTCTGTGAGCCGTCAGTGTTCTCGGAATTGTACATGTGCATGCATGTAAGAGTCCTAGAAAATACCTTTTTTTTTTAAGAAAAATAAAATCAGTTTTGTAGTTGACCATTAGGGAATTTGTAATTTCTGGCTAAAATATTGTCTCTGGAGGAGAAGTTGAAAAGTAAACTCTGAGAACTACATGCACACATAAAAGTATTCAGTTCATTCAAACATAACTGTTCAGATGTATCCTATTTTAGGGGCATTTGAGCTAGGCATTTGGACTGGCCTTAAGGAAAAACGATTGCGAGGCCACATGTACATCCAAAATGTCTTCTCATGCAGTGAAAGCTTATTTCTTCCTCAGGCAAATGCATGCAAATGCCAGTTGGCAACGTTGTCATTGCAGATGGATAATGTTAAAAGTGGGAAACAAACAAAATTTAAGCCTGAATGTGAACTTTCAGTGATCAGCTAAAAACCCTTGTAGGCCCTTCAGAATTCACCAGAAAGTCCCACTGCTCCTTGACGTGCCTCGTGAATAGTGGTTGCTGAGCCGTGATGATACCCAACACATCATAATATCCTTCATTTCCTCTAGAAAGCATGGCTACATTTCATGTTTCGCCGAGTGGGCATGTCCCTGACGTGATGCTCGTCACCACTTGGAAAGTTGCCCTCGGCACATTTAGGCGAGTATCCTTGGGCTCTTTTTGTTTTCCAGAATCCTCGCATGCTCTTTAGGGGGATTCTGGGATCCTGCAAAATGTCACAGGGTTTACCTGTAAGCCAGCTGCCTGAAAAACTATCCCGAACCAAACGAAAAATAGCCAAAGCAAAACTACTAAAGGAGATAAAAATTGAACCTGATCGTGGCCAACGACTCTGTCTGTGCCTCGTTACAGTAGTGACAGCCAGGCTCCAATTTCCACACAGTAGCATTAGATGGGTCAGGTATGCCGGTTTGGCTGACTTTTGCCATTGAATGCAGACTCCTCGTCCTGATGAGCCGATTTGCTCACGTTTCAGCACAGGGGCAGCTGCAGAGGAACAGCACGGTGCAGTGTCCCTCTTGCTCTGCTAAGAAGACTTCTGCTGGATTGGTTTTCAAAAATGAAAGGTGTGCATGTAGTTGCAGGAATTTGTGTGGCGCTGTGACCTATTTTCATAAGTTTGCTATGTGGCAAATTGTGCTTGGCCACTCATCATATTCAGCAGAAATCAGCAATGGGGACCTGTCTCAAGCAATTACCACGTGGCATTGTGGAAGGTTAGCAGCCAAGCGAAAACATCTTTGTGCTTAGTCATTTTGAACTCCCTGAGACAGTTTTGCAATTTTCTAGCATCCGTATATATACACACATGTGTGTGCATTGTATAATTGTATACATTGCCAGTGTATAGAAAACAATATCCTAACTAGTGGATCAAGGGCAAAATGCCAAGCCTTTGTCCGTTTGATGTGTGTATTCCAGCCTGTCTGAGTTTGCAGACGCCGATGGAAAAGTTGGGCAAAGAATAAAATTAATACCTCCATCAAGAAGCAGTTTGTCATCCCTTATGAAATGGTTCCAACTGAGATACCAGCCCATCTGGTTTTCGAAACCGAGACTGTTTACTCAAGAAATTTTGGCAAGCTGCAACAGTTTAATCAACATCCTGAGGTTAATTGTAATCAGTGAATAGTAGATATTTATTTTGAACACTTAATTTCGTCCTCACACCAGAGATTGAAAATTGATGTTGGTTTCCTTAGGAGAATGCGCAATACGCAAGTCACGACATGGAGGCAGCCTGACTTGAACCAGTGCTCCGTTAGTGTGGAGGGAATGAAATAGGGCCAGTTTCTTAAAAGTGCTAAGCACAGGAAATATTTGGTCAGCAGATTACTAGCCAGTGAACTGGTTTGGTATTTCAACAGCACATGCTCACAATGAAGCATGTCGTAGGTCATTCAAGAACATCATTATGCACACAAGAAGTCAGTCCTGCCAGCACTGTCCTATAACTACCTGTTTAAACTGAGTTGATTGGACACCCGGTGTTTGGTTCTCAAATGACGTTTCCTTTTTGAAGAACCCAATGGGCTGCTTTTCACACTTCCAGCTCCAATGGGATTTTTCTAAGCAGCTCACTATGTTTCAACAGTATTTTTTTGAACTTTGGCATTGGTCCGTTTTCTTTGTCTTCTACATGTTGGTTTTTTTGTTTTCATGCAAAGAACATGCCAGACACAAACTACATGTCCGCGCATGTAGAGTTGAGGATTAAATTTGCTCATATACATGCAGTGGAGGCTCCTTTCTCTCAACCTTGTGATCAAGACGACTTGAGAAATCCAGCAACCTGGAGAAACTTCTGTCTTTACCATAAAGTTTACCAAATGAAAAAGGCAAAATCCAAGCGAAGGTGAAACTACCATTCTTCTTTAAGCTTTTCAGGCTTTCCGTAACAGATACGAGCTTGCAGAAAAAAGTTAAACTTTGCGTAAATCTAGCCCTTTTTTTTCCTATTTTCATACACCGTTTTTCCCCAAGGCATCAGCAGACTTCATTAATTACGAAATTGTACGGACGCAGCCACAAGCAATAGTATGTTCAGATTACAAGTATTGAATAGAGAATCAGAAGACAGGAAAGAAAAGAAAAGAATATGAGGAACCAAGATTCTAATAAAAATTACGGTATCACTTAATTTGTTCACAGCACTCCTTCACAGTTGTTCACAGTTTATTGGCTATAATTCCTTGACACAGGAGACGGCAATCAGAAGGAGAAATTCTCTCTAATTGACACTTGCCCGCTCGTAGTTGGAAATCTGAGACGGGCACTTTGGCCGTATGAGTGCCGCAAAGTTGCTGAAGTTGGGAACTTCAGCTGTGAGACATCTTAATGTCAGGGCAGAGTTAATTGGTTGTAAAACGTGAGCGTTTGCTAAAGTGTACTCAATGTTGTCTTACTTCCCCCCAGAAAAAGAATAGAGTGTAGTAAACCCATACAGTACCCGTATAAAATGTACTGGTAAGGTGGAACTTTGATTGGCTCTGCTTGTTTTCCATCAATTACTTGCTGTAAGTTGTGGGGGACAACACTGTTAAGGCATTTGTAGTTATAGCATTGTTTTGGGGAATGGTACATGTACATGTGTACCTGTCTAAACAACCCAGAGCTTGAAATGCACAAATATGCCCTTTGCTAACTTCTCCTTTGGCAGTAGTTATAATGTGTACACCTGTTCTATCAGAGGTAGCCCACTTTTTAAAAATAATAATGATAAAAATAATAACTGTACTTTTCCATCAATTACTTGCTGTAAGTTGTGGGGGACAACACTGTTAAGGCATTTGTAGTTATAGCATTGTTTTGGGGAATGGTACATGTACATGTGTACCTGTCTAAACAACCCAGAGCTTGAAATGCACAAATATGCCCTTTGCTAACTTCTCCTTTGGCAGTAGTTATAATGTGTACACCTGTTCTATCAGAGGTAGCCCACTTTTTAAAAATAATAATGATAATAATAATAACTGTACTGACATACAGAGCACCAAAATTACCAGCGGATTTAAGGCACTTCAGTACGAACAGGAAAAATCTTTAAGAAAAGAGTTGGACAATCAGCTTAGATCTGGGGAAATAATGTTTCTTGTGAGCACTTTGGAATGATGACAGACTGGCTGAATGCCTGATGTGATGGACTAGGTAGGTTGTTTCATGAGTAGGGAGCAGCTACGGAAAAAAACCCTGTAACCAACTTTCTTTATGGGACTTTGGGAACGTGAAATTCATCACCATCAGAAGAATGAAGGGTATTTGAATAGCTGTGGATATTTAGAAGGGAGAAAAGAGTCCAGTGCAGAGTTCTGGAGTGATTTCATTGAATTGGTTACGATTTTAATGTGTTGTCCTCAAATTCAGTTTCATTTTTATATTTTGCAAACTTCTAAATGTTCATTTGACTGTACAAGATATTTCAACTGATCAGTTTAAAGCACGTGGTTCCAAATGAAAGTTTCCAAGGCGTACCTGCGTTTATCATTTCCACTTCAAGTAAAGATTCCAGCAGTCCTGCTTCCCGGTGTGAATCCTTATCGTTGCCGGCAATCTGAAATGGAGATTAGTTTCTGTATTAGATACAGGCTTTTCCATCACAGCAGGCACTGAAATCATCCGCGGCACAACTCCATTCCTGATAAAAAGATTATTATTTACACAATAATAGCATGTGGCTGGGGGGTCATTCGGCGCCTCGACGCAACTGAAATAATACGCCGGTGCCGCCGTCAAAGCAGAAAAGAAATTATCTTGCGATTTCTGTGAATGATTACTCCTGAACCGTTGAGGAGTCTGGTTGTGAGCCTCTTGCAAATCCAAGAAGGGAGTTTGGCAGGGGGGGTAGGGTAAGGAGATGGAAAGTGGGATCACTTTTGGTCGTCTGTGTTGACAGATGGCAAGCTGGCACGGATTCTGACACCTTCAAAGTGAGAAGGGTTTTCGCAGTTGGTTTGATGTTACTATCCCAGCTGCCCCTGATGGGCCATCTGCAGCTGGCCCGAAAGAAATGACGGTTCCAATAAAGCTTTGGCAGGCGCAATTTTTCCGTCTGCTCATCCTCTGCAGTTTTGTGTTTTCGTGCGAGCGCCGGGCCACTGGCGTCTTGAGTCCATCTTTGTCGGATTTGTGGGCCTGGGTTTCAATCTTCATTTAGGGTGCAACTTAATTGAATGGAATGATATATTTGCTGGCTCAGAAGAATGTACAGAAATGCAGGTCTGTTATGTTAATTCATACGTGCACATAGAGGCCAATGCTTGGACAGGTACATGCACATGCATGTGATTGAGTGATCTGCATCGAATGTGTTTCCTGCATTTTCTTGCCAGGGTATTACCATTGCTCCTCATACATTGTCAGATGATATCATAATTCTAAAAACTTTCAGCATGTGATTTTTTTGTGTAGTCCGATTTTGACACATGTACATATTTACCGAGTTCTGAGTTCTGTTTCAACTTCGAGAATACACAAACCTAGAAAAGAAAGCTGATGTGAAAAGGAATTTTCAAACTGGCTTTCTAAAACTCTGCTTACAAGTGTCATCTTGTATGCCCTTCTAGAGCTTTCCAAATTCACCAGGAAGGTTTTGGGGATAGGTTAGCAATATCAAGGAAGGCGGGTGCTTGTATGTATAGCCCAACCGGTGTTACATGACAAGAGCCTTGATAATTCCCTGAATGTTAAAGGCAAAGAGTGTGCCATGTGGCACCCCAGCAGCGTGTGCAAATTGTGCCGGGTTCAAGAGGGCCTCCTAATTGTGAAGCTACAAGCATGTCAATGTGAAGAAAAGGTTACAGGTAATGGAAGCCGTTCAGGAGAGAATTTTTGTTCATTTTTTTTAAGCGTGCATTTTTATCATGTCTGAAACGTTGGATCTTTCATGTCATTCTTCTGGGACATTCTGTCATTGGCCATGCCCACCTTTTTGTGGGGATAAGTTCAACTGTTGATGTTTGGGTGTGTGCCAAATCAGTATGGATTCATAGAAAGCCTCTCTGCAGTGAGATATTAATAACTTCAGCCAGGACTCCTTGGCAATAAACATGCCCTTGCATGCATAACATCGATCTTGACTCCGTCCAAGGATCCATTAAATCAGATCGAAATTCAGCAGAGCGGCACTTTTAATTCTCCACATATATTGAAGCAAATTGGCTTTTTGTTCCCATCCAGTGGGAGCCGTATCACACACACATATTGCACGGAAGAAACTTGTCTCCATGAAAAAGCGGTCTTTTCTAAGAACTCTTGAGGTTTAATGAAAGCAGTGAACGAATGCTGGGTGAAAATTGCAGAACTTTCAAGCCAAGCCCAGTTCTTCTGTTCTGCAACATCAGCATTTCCTGCACTCCTCGCGAGAAGCGGACCTTGTTTAAAATGAAGGAGTGCGGGCATGAGTCCAACTGGTGTTGCCATGGTTTTCTTGACAGCCCATCGAGTGCCACGAGACTTGGGAGGGGGTTTTTATTTCCGGTTGCTTTATTTCCGCAGCACGCTTGCCTGGTAATTACCCAATTTTAGTCAAATTATGCAAAGCGCAGCTTCTCAGTGGTATGCCAAATTCAATGAATTTGACCATTAGTAACTGGTAAAGAGCAGTTCATGTTGAACACTACACAAAATATCGTGACTTATTAAATTTTTTACACGTATAAGTCTGGCGCCGCCATGGAGTACTTTTTTATAAATTTTTTTGCAGAACCCGCTGGCCACCAAAAGAAGAGAAAACAAAATACTGCAACATTGACAGTCTGCATTGAAAAAAATTTCCTCTCAAAAATCTGCAGGTATTCCTCCCCCCCCACTCAACTGCTCAACATCCTGATGCTCCAATAGTCTGAGAATAACAAGCATTCAATTTTGACATCGGTCCATTCATTCATGTAATGACTAATGACCAAGGGGGTCTGTGGCAATTTGCCCTAGACCCTGCTCTTATCAATTCAGGTTTCTGTCGGATGAATCAGTTCAAAGATGTCTGTCCTCTCTTTTGTCGGTGGTTGTGAATGAAAATCCTTTCCAGATTAATATCAAGGCAGAGCAACAGACAGACAATTTGAAATTGATTTGATTTGAATATTAAAATTGATCTGATCTTAGAAACATGCATGCTCTGCTAAGCATGATTTTTTGGGGGGGTAAGGTTCCATCATATGATCCTGTATATTGTGCCATTTAATCTGTACAAACATATCTTTAGTCTTTATAAAATAACTATTACTACAAAAAAGAATAAATAAATAAATAAATAAATAGGAAACTTTTGAGTGGTGATTGTTAGAAAACTCCTTTAGAAACATCTGGCAGTTATTCATAGTCCATAGACTCATGGAAGGAGACACCAATAGACTTCACTGCAATGATATCCATTGCACACTAGCACGCATGCGCACACCTCACCCACAAGCACGATGCCTCTGTAGTTGACTTCTGTTTCCGGTCACCCACATTAGTTTGTAGAAAAATTAACTGACAACCAGGAAATTCACTCTGAACAAATTCCATCATAAAACTACATTAGTCTCTCTGAATATACACATACGTACATGTACGTGTAGCTTAATATTTGAGAAAACTTTCAGATTAGAAAAAGCTCTAACTGCACTTCACCTATGTACGCTTTTTGGTCGTTGGAAAACAATAATATTTTTATTGGGTTCGTAGCAGCAAGATTGAGAGTCTTTATATACATGTATTCACATGTCCATGCTAAAAGTACAGTGTACTAGTAGCTATTCAGTTTGACAAATTAATTTCTCACTGAACCACACCCAGCAAGAACTGATTAAGTATAAAAGCGAAGATGAGTTGCAGTTCAAGGTGTTTTTACTGTTGAGCCTGCTCATATTTCATCCTATGCATGCATGTTCCAGTGTAGTGTTTGCTTTCCACTTACATGTATGGTGTATATGTGAAGACACAGTTCTTGCACTGCACTATTTAATCTGAACGTTTTTATGCCAAATTGGATTTTTCTGCTGTCAATAACCCATCAATGCAGGGATGGAATTACATGTGCCGTAAAGTAGGAAAGAAGAGAAATCCTTTAGAGAAATTGGGCTAAGTGGCCTGAAATGAGGTCTTGATGGTGGTCTGCTTTGTAAAGCTAACCACCAGTGACAGCTGAGCTGAGACCTGATTACATTTCTGGGGCCCTGAAGGATGTTCCAGTTGGGTTGAAAGCTGGGTTGTGAATAATATTATCTGGGAAACAAGTGGCTTTTCTGTTACTTCCATTGAATCTAACCGACCAAACAAGGAGGATAATGTGGCTTGAAACAAAGTTGTGGAGCAGGAAAAACTTCAGGAACACTTGTTACCAAACCAACTTGTGTCACAAAGCAGGTACGGTACTCGGTTTCGGCATTATGTAAAGCTAGTGTTTATGTATTAGATGACATCTAATACCTTAGTTCATTAGAAATGTACTTTAAGTCAATCAGTGTCTAATGTCAGTTTAGCAGCTACCAGCCTTAAAACTAATAGCAAAGAGGCAATTTATCCTGATCTGAGCTGAGCTCAAACAGTTGAAGATAACTCCATTACAGTTGAAAAGTGAAAACAGTTTGGGAAAGAAGTGTTATACTGTCAGGTTTCTGAAGGAGGTTAGTGTGTCCAAATTAGACTGATAAAAGAATCCTTTTTCTTCCTGTGTATAGTGTTTTTTCATCACTGAGAGGATGTGTGGTACCAGACTATTTATTATGGAATACGTTGGAAAGGAGGGTTGTTTGCACTTGCTTAATCGGTTTCTTTTCCTCTGTCAGGATGTGAGAGTTCGGAGAATTTTTTGTTGGGATTCTTGGCATGAAACTCACAATTGAAGGACATATTGTGGTGTTGTGTTTTTCACGTTGATATCTTACAATTGCAGTGGATATTTTGGTCAGGGAAATGAGGAGCTTGTATATTGATATGAGTTGATTCATTTAAAATCATAAAATTCACAAAAGTACATATTAACCCTAACAGCCCTGAATCCTCCAAGTTTTATATGATTTTTCACACACTCTACGGAGTTAGGGTTAACTTGTGAAAATAGGATTCCACAGAATTCTTTCCTTACCTTGCAGCTTGTTCACATAATTATGTCGTCATAGATGCACATTTAGGCTTTGATCTTAAGGCATTAGAAGTCCTTGGAGTACGGACTGACATACATGTATATATGTACATGAAGTTCCACCTTTAAAGGAGGACCCCAAGTCTCTTTCAGGCACTTTCCAAACTTGATCTAATTTATAAACATAGTAACAGGCTCCCTCTTTGAAAAAATTGTTTTCATCACCTTCTGAAACCGGGATATATCATGGTTTTAGTCAACACTGCGGTTTTTGCCTATGACTGTGTGATGTACATGTACTCTGTACATGTGCCTGGCAGAGATTTTGTTGAGTAAATTGAGTAAACATTGAAGAACTACTCGTCAGTGTATTTGAGTCCGTCACAAGTCCAGTCACAGTCCCTTCACAGGTCCAGTCACAAAACCCTTCATAATTCCAGTCACAAGCCCCTTCATAAGTCAAGTCACAAGTCCCTTCATAAGTCCAGTCTCAAGTCAAGTCACAAGTCCCTTCATAAGTCCAGTCACAAGGCCCTTCATAAGTCCAGTCACAAGTCCCTTCGTAAGTCCAGTCACAAGTCCAGTCACAAGTCCCCACACAAGTCCAGTCACAAGTCCCTTCAGAAGGCTAGTCACAAATAACAGGGTAAACAATGGCAAAAGAATGCTTTTGTCACAGCTCATTTAAATAGCTTGTGAATTGGTTTAAGACACAATGACGTGTGATGGACTTGTGACGGATTTACAGGGATTTGTGATAGACTGGAATACAACACTGTTACATGTAAGCTGGGGGAAGAGCACTGGAATGACAGGTTAGAGGTCTGAGGTTCAAGTCCCACCTCAGTCAAGCCACATGGACACATGTGTATCCTTGCTCACCATGGTAACACTATCCAATACCCTGTGTGGTTTCTTTGTTAGAGAGAATACATGTAGATGGATTTCATTTAATTGCAGGCACAAGAGAGGTTGAAGAAACGCACGGTACTTCAATGGCTTGCAAGATTTTGTTGTCAAACGTAATTTACAGCTCTGGGACATTCTCGCTCATGTAGGCGTACGACGCAAAACAGGTTAATGGAAAACAGGTATTCAAAGGCAGGCCTTGCTGCGCTCAGTCTTTTTTAAAAAAGGAAACCTAATTTTTAGTTGGGGTAATGGCATTTTGTACTGGGAATATGCAATGCCTCCAATTTGGCATAAAGAGACAGAGAAACAGAGTCCGAGAGAGAACAATGCCCTTGGCATATTCAAACAGAAACACATGTCGATGTATTAATTCGTCCTCACGGAGAATCAGAAACTTGAATACAAATTAGCATTTGCTTGGAGGGGGAGGTTTTAAGCCAAAAAAAATTTGCAAATTACAGGCCTCTGTAATCATGATTCAAGCACAGACCCAGGAACTTCATGAAATGTGCATGATTTATTTTTTTTTGATCGGACCAGTGCAGTATCAGAAAGGAGAAAAGCGTCTGCGATATTTTTTTTTTCTCCTCCTTTTCTCTTCCCTCCTCCCGGTCTTCCTTTAAATGATGGAAGGAGCTGAGCCAACAGGATGTTTGCAGGGGTCTTAATCAATAGGTGTTTTATGCCTTGTAGGCTTGTCTGGGCAATTAGATGGTGCTTCAGTTGACAGCACTCGGTTGGTTTGGTGGGCTTGGTGCACTGTTTGACAGTGAGAAATTGCCGTGTTGGAAAGAAATATTGAGATGGAAGCATTTACGGTAGAAAAAGGTGTATACTAGTACAGGCGTCTCATTGAACCCCTCCGTAAACATTCCATACGCATACATATATAAGTACAGTCTCCCTCGACCAAATCCCACTCACCTATGCCCTCCTCCACACTTAAAAGCTTTCCAAATTGGTAAAAGAAAATGAGTTGACTTGAAATTGACCCCAATAATGCTACAGTATGTGAAGACCAATCTGTAAGGCCCCGCCTAGTTACTATGTGAAGACCGATCTGTAAGCCCCACCCAGTTACTATGTGAAGACCAATCTGTAAGCCCCGCCCAGTTACTATGTGAAGACCAATCTGTAAGCCCCGCCCAGTTACTATGTGAAGACCAATCTGTAAGCCCAGCCCAGTTACTATGTGAAGACCAATCTGTAAGCCCCGCCCGGTTACTATGTGAAGACCAATCTGTAAGCCCCGCCCAGTCACTATGTGAAGACCGATCTGTAAGCCCCGCCCAGTTACATTGGGACCACAGTCCATTTGTGTTGGATTACATGTGGCACATGCTTATGATATATGCACGCAGCTGGAATACTCAGTGTGGCATCGGACATAACCACTTGATTCAGTGCCCATATGCACAGTTGGTTGGGTTACCGAATTGGGTTGATGTTGATATACCTCATGAAATACAGACACTTTTATTTTGCCTTTGAGGTTGAGTCATAATGCTGATTTGTGTCAAAGTTATTATTTTTTGTTTCTGCTGTCACTGTCCACCTATTCCGGCTTCAATTTGATTGTCAATGTTGAAAGACTAACTAGAATGAAAAATCATTACAGGTCTATAGCCTTGCCTTAATGCATGCACATTCAGTCAACCAACTCAGCCCCTCCCCAACTTGTTGAGAAATCAACAAGTACAAAAAAAATCTTGTTGAAAATGCCAAAGGGGTTGATACGGGGGTTTGTATAATGCTTTGATTGCATGTTGGCTTAGCACTTGAATTTCTTCAATTTATAAAAATCTCCGCATGACAAGATCCTTTTGTTGAGGGAAAAAAATGCCAGAATCGACAACATCACCAATTTGTCCTTTTTTTAAAAGATGGCCCATTAGGGGAAAGAAATACGAGCCGTGTGGCAAAGCCCTGTGGGCGGGAAAGCCAGGCTGTTCGCTACCTGACTGCTAATGTTCTTATTGCAGCACAGTTGGGACTTTGGCAGCGCCATAGTTAAGATGATGTACTTTGAAATCGGAGCTGGGGATGAATCCCTGGGCCTCATTCAGGTGTGAGTAATGTGCCACCGGCAATCGATGTGGCTCATGCATGCTTGACATTTGATGACTTAAAGCCAGTTCGTCAGGTTCCTTGCCCAATTGCAATTAACACGTTATCATCACATGACATTGGCCGACCAACCATCTGCATGCCTGCCTACTACATCAGCTTACCTTTGAAAGCCTCTCCAGTTCAAGTGATATATCTCCTGATTGGTCAACAGAGCTCACATTGCAAGAAGCTCTCGCTGACATGAGCCAGCGAGCGGAATCTTGCATCGGGATGGTGAAAAGCACCTTAAAAGTTCACTTAACTTGACGAATCGAAGGCAGAGCAGGCTCTCAAAAGTGCACATTACTCGAGGGATGGTGGGAAAAGAAATGGGCAAAAGTGCAGTGATCAGGGCGGTTTACTTCATTTGCAGTAAGCCACTTGGAGAATGATTGAGAACGAAGTGTGCACTAGTTCTTAATATTGATCGTGAGACTGAGAGACCTTCATATCCGGTGGGCAATTCGGCCCTGTTGGCTAACAGGTTGAAAAATGCTTTTTTTTCCCTCTGCGGTAATCATTTGTCGCCAGGGTTTGGCCCAGATTTTCTGACAGATTGCTACACAGTTGCCCATGTTGGTTTTTTGTGCATGGGGCTGTGTGGTTGCAATATAGGTCAGGTTACCAAATTGATCATGCTGGCACATTGCTTGCTAGTTAGAGTAATAATCAGGTTGTATCCCTTCCCCCATCCCTTGTGCGGTTCAGGGTTCCTCTGTGAATCTTTTAAGAAGAGAGTTTCCTTGATAGGTCTTTAATGGCTTGTGAACTTAAATTATGAGGAAGTTGTGTCTTACATAGATAGTTCTGATGTTACAAAAATTTGACAGATTGGTACATGTACATTGTTTTTTCTCCAAGTACTGTAAAATTTGTAAGATTACATGCTCGGTAGAGCATGGAATTGTTGTGCCATGTCAAGCCTTTTTTTGTGCATGCGTATCCCATAGGAGCTTGCTGTGTGACGATGTCTGTTTAAGATGGAACATCGTCGAGTGTAAAGTCAGTATGCTGCAGCTGCCGAATGGTTTGCTGCGGGCATTGACTGCTCCGAGATTACCCCGCACGAGATCTCCTCAAACAAATAGTTCAGAACATTTGCGGGGAAAGGCACTCCACCCCTGCCAATGTGCACTTAGAACACAGAGAGTAGGAAAAAAAAAAGTCCCACAAGTCAAAGCTACTCGTACTCCTCAACAAGCCACTCAGGAAAGGTATAAAAACATTCTCAGAGTGAGAGTCCAAAAAGAGAAGAGAGAATTTTTTCTGTAAAAGACAGACATAAGAAAGGAGGGTGCTCTAGGCACTGTGGAATAATAGTGGTTTCCCAAAGTAATCATCGTGTCAAGTTCTGAAGAAAGGAAAGAAGGACGTGAGAATGTCTGTTCTGCACTAAACTCTCTGAATATTCAGAGACGGAGGTGCTGTTGGAGGTAAAGGGGGGTCGTTTGTGTTAGGCCGGAAGGGGAATTGACTTACCCGTGTATATTTGATTGTGTCTCTGCTTAAAACGGTCAGTAGCACTGGTATAGGGTGTTGCAGATCATCATGGAGGATGCCGATAGTTCCGTCTTTTCACGCTCTCCGTGGACAAACATGTACTGTTATTAGGGCTAGAGTTGGTCTGATTGGAGCTGGTGTTGGAACTACCACTCTTTGAAAAGTAACTTGTGTATTAACCTGTCCTGAACGGATGTAGGGACAAATCAGACTGGACTTGGGTCAGGATGGCTTCGGCAATGGAGTACCGACATCATGTTAGTGTCAGGAGCGTGGCCATGTGCAGAGATGTAGATGGCGTGACCGAGAATATCGTAAGCCTTAGCATGTGTGTTTGCTGTCTGCGCATTTTCCCCCACCAGAGTTTGGGCCCGTTAACCATTAAACTGAATCTGGTTCTTCACTTCATCAGTCTCTGCAGCTTGCATTGCGTGCGTGCCAGTCGGTAGAAAAGATGACTCACGTATCCTGTGTGGAATGATATCAGTGTTCATGTTGTCTTTCTGAGTTTACTCGGTTGGCAATCCAGACAGGGGGACAGTACATTGATTGGTGACCATGCTGTTGACCGTCTGCCATCATGTTTACCATCTGACAGTGCAGATCATTACATTCTCATTCAGGACCTGACATGGTCTTGACACGCATACACTATCCATGATCAGTCATCCCAAGCAGCTTACTTGAATGTGCCAGTGCAAATGCTAGGGTGCAGTTACCATGAAACAATAGCCAGTATCACTTAGTACCCAGTCACCAGTGTTCTAACAGGATTTCAGGTCAAGATTTGTTGAGTACACCATCCAGTTGTCAGTTCGGTCATTATTATCATCTGTTTTTTGCCTGTTTATTTTTCTTTTTCTTGACCATCAAAAAAAGTGTCTGATTTCTTTGCGTACATGTACATGTTCCGTAGATGTGGGTGTATACGTATGCATAATTTACGCTCTTTGATCACTGGCAGGTTGATCAAAGATACAAGCAGCTAAGTAAGTCTGCGGGATACCTTTAGGTAAAACACAGGCCATGCTCAGCTCATGCTGTACTTTAGAATCTAGTTAGTTTTGAATGGGCTGCAGCACTTGAGCTTTTAGCCTTGAAAAGTGCTATGGCACTCAAGATTTTAGTTAGCCAAAAAATTGGCACTTCAGCACTAAAATCTTGACTACTCTTTGAGATTTTGTTGCTGCAGCTTTTTTAGATTTCAGATATTTTAAGTGCTACAGGGCTTTTGATTTTAGTTAGGAGAGTGCAACCGTTCTTCAAATTTCATTTTGTTTTACTAGAACACTTTAAATTTTAGTCTTGAAAGTGCTATATTGCTTGAGATTTCAGTAAGTCTTGTCAGTACTTCAGGTTTTTGGTCTTGAAAGTGCCATAGCAGTTTGGATTCTAGCTAGTCTGGTTCTAGTATTTCAGCACTAAAATCTTAAGTAGAGTATTCACTTTTGTCGCCACACCTATATTTACCGTATTCATAGTACATGTATACAATTACTTCATCATCACATTCAGTGTGTTTAGTATTTCTGCATGCAGGATCTGTGTGTTCTTTATGTCTTCTTAAGTTGATGTAGATGTGTAGATGTGTACACATGCTGTGCTCCTGTTTCTTTGAAGTTTTAAGCAACTGTTCTCATGCAACACCTACATGTACATTCAGTGTGAGATGGGTTTTATGTAAAAGGAATAAATACACCATGCACATACATGTACATGTACATGTATTTGGTTGGTCTGAAAGATTTGTTGAAGACCAGCTTAGGTGAATGGGTGCTGACAATGACCAGTGCTTTGGCTTTAGCCATTATCAGCATCCATTCTTCAGAGCCAAGCTACTGGCCAAGCGCATGCTTTTTCCCATTTGTACCTTTCAAGTCAGTGAGACTAAAATATACATACGCAACGATTGCATTCAACAATTTTACTTCCCTTTTTTTTTCAAACACCCTCTTGCCATGTTGTGGACATGCCTGTTACAAGTAGTTGTAAACAGTCTCCTAATATGGAGTTTGGCACGTGATGGGTGCCGTGCGAGTCGGCAAAGAATGTGATAAGCAAGTGTAAGGACTCTAAATATGAACTCATCGTTAATAAGTGAAACTTGTGAATGTTCAACCAATACAAGGGCAAAGTGAAGATTTCGTTGGAGTCTGAAGTTCGTTTGACACCAGAAAAGTATTTAAGATCGGCCAGCCAGTGCCTAACTGTTTAAGACTGGCTGTGTTATGGGCTTCTTCAGCAATAGGAATGGCTAACCGTCTCAGGTATTTATGAATAGATGTTAACAGTTGGCAATTTCAAAGTTTGCGATGAACTGCAGAACTGCTGAACTTTGTTCATTGGCTAACACACCAGCCCGGCCTATTCATCAGCAGAAATCCATCACATAAACTCATCAAAATGGCAGTGATATTTTATTACACCCCTGCCATTGAACCCATAAATTTTTTGCCTTGACCTCCAGCAAATTCTGAGGTGCTCTCCTGTGCCTTGGCAACAAAGACAACACGATCCAGTAATTGGTGGCAATTCAATAAAAGGAATGAATTATAGCAGCCATTGCAGCGTCCTTGGCCAGACTTGCCCGTTGCTGGTCAGAGGTGTTGCACCATCTGACCATTAATAACTATCCCCGGTTGCCCTTGGCTACCTGGACAAATTCTGTCTCAATTTGAGCTGAGCAGAGTAGCAATGATTGAAGTGTATCTGTCCGTCGTCTGTGTTCACCATTTGTTGACTTTTTTTATTTCAATTTGAACGATTTTTTTTTTGTAATTCCTGGCATGAGTTACATGTATTTCCCGCTGGGCAGCTGTCTGAACTTTGTCTGTTTGCCGGAACCTTGAATCTTGTTTTGTAGTAAATTTTCATTAATTTTCAAATGTACATATTTGTATTTATCCATCATGACATTTCAAAAGTATTCTCTTGCTGATTAAGTGCGAAATTGCTTCATCTTTGAGAGTGAATGTTAGTGTTAAATTGATGGAGCTTGAAATGTAAATCATAGATGAATTTACATGTGGCACACAGGGTGATAATCTGAAGGTAGATGTTCCCATGTGCAGTCATATTCTGACTTGTTATCTTGCCTTACCTTCTTCAATGCAGATTTTCTTCCTTATTTTTTACGTGGTGAATGTCAAAGTCCTGATCTTGGAAACCATGACAACCAATTTGTCGCTGTCAGCCACTCCAAGGTCAGGCGGATTAATCTAAAAGGATCGTGTCATGCACAGAGAAAGATTCTTGGGCATCATCGCTGTTTATCTTGCCCTTCTGAAAACACCAGCAAAAAAAAAAGAAAAAAAAAGAAATCCTTATTAGCTGGCCGCCCGCGTATATTTGGCTGTGGTGAGTGTTTGTAATGACACTCACGTCCCCCCGCATGTTTTCACAGGCCCTCTCTAATGGAAGTCTCCCTACGTGATGTATTTACACTCTACCTTGTCTCCCCATTCCCTTCAATGTAGCATGGCAGAAGTGCTACTGGAACCTGCTTTGGGGAAAGACAGAAAGATCGCAAAGTTGATTGTACCTGTCAAGGTCACTCATGTTGGGTGAAAGTGGAAGAGACTGATTGGCTCGTACAAACTTTGGAAGGGTCACACAAATTTTCTCAGTTGGTACTTTGGGCAAAGAGTGTGTTATGCATGGCCCAACCTATGGTACTTGTGTGTGCCCACCCCACTATACTTGTACATGTAAGTCTGATGCTGCGGGAGAGCCTTTTGAGTTCTACAGGTATTTAAAAGATATTGGGTAATAGAAATCAGTGGGAGCCAAAGATCATATAGCGCTGCATAGCAGCGCAAGATGGAGAGCTTCACCGTGAATACACGCAAAACATTGTAATCGCATGGGCGCCATTTCAGCAAGTGATACGCCTGCGCAATGCGCATTAATGCAAAGGCGCAGGCGCCGCGGCAGGCATGTACACCTGGTGCACCTGCGCCTGTGCATTACCTTGAACTGCGCAGGCGTGTTGCTTGCTGAAACGGCGCCCATGGTAATGACACCTTTTGGGCAGAGTGATCCATCTTGCACCTTCGGCGCTATACGATCTTTGATGGGAACTGCCAATGTTTCTCACCCATTTACTGTCTGTATTTCTCAGAATATCAGGCCGAGTGATGGCATCAAAACAAAAAAACTGAACCTGCTCTTTTTTGGGGGTAATCTTTTCTACACACAGGATCTTACATGTATCTCTTAGTTTCTTATGTTTTTTGTCTTGGTCCTTGCTTTTTTCTTTTTTCTCCAGTGCCCCCCAGCAAATACACTGTGCACATTTGCTACAGGCACTGTGGATCATTTCCTGCTCTGTGTGAAGACATGCTTAGAAATCTGTGATACCCTAACAGGTGTACATGTATGTATGTGCGCAAATACGTAGATCATGTAATCATGCCAGTCCACTTCCATTCTTTAAAGGTCTGGTCTCAACATCTAGCACATCTGTCTTTAACTGTTGTCTATCCTGCCAGTGTATCTTGTGTTGTCTCATGTCTCCTGTCTTATGTTTCTTGTCCAGTCTGAACCATTGTTCGTGTAAATAGGGAAAGCCAAAAGCATAGTGCTTTTTTCCCCTACATGTTGGTAATAATTTAGACTGTGAACAATTATCAAACTTGATACACCAGTTCCCATTAATTGTTGCAACAAATTTCACTGTTTGTATGTTTTTGATGTACTTGGGATTTCATATTTCGCCGACATGAAATAAACTCCTCTTTCTCTCTCTCTCAAAAAAAGAAAGAAATCTTTGTCCACGTATCACATTTCTACCTTTTTTTTCCCTGTCTACCCTTTGAGCCACATCCCAGATTTTCACTGAATCCCACTGAATCGCAACATCGTCTGTTTCTCGTTGCTCCTCTGTGTCTTTCTTTCCCTCATCAAATCAGGCCTACTCTGTGACAGCTCTACGTCACTGCCGCTCGTTACCCTTATTAGCCCTGCTTCATTCTCAAGGCAGTGTTACCTCGACCCTGACATTTTGCGACAAATTTCTCAGCTCTCCACCCTGGAATTTTCATTCATATTACCAAATTGATGGAATTGATGAAGAGTAAAAAAAAAAGGAGAAAAATCATGCCATGGCCAGTCTTCAGACGCTTGTTTGTTTGCTGTGATGAGTTGCCAATGTAGAACCATTTGGGTTTATCCTGTCCTACCCCTTTTAAGTTGATTATTCTGAAGTATGCTGTCCCCAAGGACAGGCTGTCTCCTTGAGAGGAGTCTAAAAGGGTTAAGCCATTCAAGGAGAATTTTCTCTTTGAAAAGGAGTCGATTTGGGTGAAGATTTTGGCTCATGGCTCATGCATAATTGCTCCACATTATAGAAAGAGGTGTGTCTCAAGGTATCCGCCTTGAGCAGAAGCACGCCCTCATTGGTTGAAAAGAGCCATGTTGGTGGGAAGCATTCATTTTGTTGGTAGTGACGTAAGCATAACGCGTACACGTTTGAACTGGCGAAGTGCAACTCCCACCGACGGAGCCTCTGTTGCTAGGAAAATTGCGTCCTCTCTTGGTCCCACTTGGGGCAAATGAATTTCATGTAAATGTTCCCTTATAAGTTACTGGAAAGCAAGAAAAATTTCAGTTAATGATTTTCTGTTAACTACATGTACATCTTGTTGATCATATTTTGGTCGAGTTTTTACCAGAGAGCACTTAAGTATGGTGCTACATGTATGTATCCGGTTTTTTTGGAGGGGGGGTTGTGCTTCTGTATGCAGAGTTACCTGTACATTAAAGATGCACAGACACAGACTTATCTGAAAGCATTATTACTGCGCTACTGTGGCACCTTAATCAGGTGCAAAGGGATGCATGTTAGTGGAGAAGCATATGGACCTGTAGACCCTACCAGTACAGCAACCATTTGCTTCTAATTCTGGTCACTGGATTGTTCCAGTAGCCACTGGTCCATTTTGCCTGGTAGGACAATTTTTTTCATTTCAGAACTTGCTCTATATGTTGCCAGTGATGGTCTAATTTCCCGGTCTCATTCATTCAGCAAAGTACATGTATATAATACCAACATTTCACCGTGTCAGTTGCAACAAGGTCGTAACTTGTTTTTGTACATGAGATACGACCTTGTTTCACCGACGTGTTGATTTGTTGAAAGGAGTTTTGTATCTACATGTGAATGAATTACAAGTGCCTTGACTCTTAAAACCTTGGGCAAGTTCGATCAAGGACCATAGTTAAACATAGTTTTACTAACTCTGATGGAACGCATGGTAGTCACCGATGGTTGGACTGGTCTAGTCAACTATTCACAACCAGCCCGTCGAGGTTGGTCGCATTGTTGTTTACCATAAACCGTTTTTAATATCACAGTGTAGAAAGCATCAGTATAAGAAAAATTCTGTTTAAGAAAAAACACTATGCCACTAGTAAACAACCATGTCACTGTAATTTTTGCTATTTTGCCCTTCCGCAGCCACTTTTCTCCCTTTTGGCCTCATGACCTGACAATGGTTGACTAGGGTCGTTTGCACTTCAACTTAATTAACCACTTCGGGCTGGGGGCATTTATAAATGTTGATTCTGCTTGGCCGGAGTAATTTTTGTTTTTTCTGTTTTCAAGATTCTTAAAAATTCATATCTTCATTTACGGGACACTTACACCCACAAGAATGACTGTCTGGTTCCCTACTCTAATCTGACAGACAACATCTATTGATGCCGGAATATATCAGCCAGGCCTGCTGCCTTGTAATAAGGGCCCAGATTTTGTGGTGTTACTTCTTTTATTCCCAAAACTGGCACAGTGCGCTGCTGACATCTTTTCAATAGGGTCCAGATTAACGTGCAGCAGTACTGTGTGGCTTGCACTGAATGCCAGAAACAGTGGTACACTGTTTCAAAACAATGCTGGATTATCTCCACTATTGACGGTGAAAAAAATGCTGGTAATTCCTAGCAGCCAGGTCTTTTGTTCCGAGTACAGTCTTTTGTTACAAGGCCCAGTTCCCTTGTGTCTGATTTTGGACATACCGGCTGTGCATATAAAGAATATTTGTCTGAAACCGTGCTCCCCAGCAGCAAGTGGTTAAAGGGCCTTGAGCTCAATGACTCTTTGTTTCACGATGTTAAAGAAGTATGTTTCTTATTTGTTTCTGCCTATGCAGGAGGTTGAGGTCACTCAGCAGAGACTAGCATGCGAGAATCTTGAGAAGGCTCTCTCTGAAGAAAGAAGAAAGTGTACTGATGTGGTGAGTTGTTTTTCTTTCGTCATTAGTAATGGAATCATTCGAATTTTCCACCAGTTGCGCATCCTGTATCCAACGCTTGGTACTAAGGTGCCCGTGCCCGTCTCCATGCTTGGAGATGCGTACAAGCTTGCTGAGTAAGCCTCGATCTTCTCAGGGACCTAAAATGGAGGAGTTGAGGTTTTAGAAATTTGGTCCTGCAGCGGATTTCACAAAACTTTACGAAATGGTTTAACTCCACTCATGCCACATTTTATTGCATAAGTTGCACGACAAATTAAGACCAATTTCATGAATTTCCTGCCACTTACGCAACAGATTTTGGGTGGTGTTGGTTGTGTCAAATGAAGAGAAACTAAATGATTTGACAAGCTCATCGTGTTTGGTTAACTTTGTTGTAGAAGGAAATGAAAAACTTGTTTGGTTTTAAAAGAACTTTGAAATTTTCACCCGGTTCCAATGAAGAAAAGACAAAAACTTTTCAAAATGGCAAGTGGAGGTGATTGATCGACTGTTTGATGACTGATGCTATATTGGAAGGGAACAGCCGCCAGTTTATTATTAAAACATGGTACTGCTATGCAACTTCTCTTCAAATGGAATGTAAGTATAATTGTGCAGCTATGGCATAAATTTGTGCCGCGAGGCTTACGAGTGGTTAAAGTCACGCCATGTTTCGTGAAATCGGCTGCTGGTGCCAGATCCCTGGAGTTACTTGCATGGCGGTGTCTTTCAGCTTGGAGGATTGTATCCTCTGTGTGTACATGCACCAAACACCATAGAAAGGCTGGGATATTTGATTTTGTTTTCAAGAATGAAAACTTCTGATTACTTTGACAGTCGACAGACTACCAGAATGCACTAATCCAGAACACAGCCTTAGCCAGGAAGAACGCGGAGCTACAGGAGAAAATAAACCTTCTAGAACATGTGAGTAGAACAAGATTTTGACTCCTTTATAGCCTGACAACTTCCCCAATTCACAGAAATGCAAAACTCTGAAATCTGACGAGCACAGACATGCCCAACTTGGCCACAGTGGTATTACGTAGGCCTTAGTGTCTTGGTATTGCTCCCTAAAAATGTAGGTTGAGTTGGCTCAAATTTTGGATGGAAGCAAATTGGGCACGGTGCTCCAGTGAGAAATTGAAGGAAAAGTTCCTTTTCTGCTTTTGTGTGCTCTGTGCCATGTTTGATTCAGCAGTGTTTGGAAACTGAGCATATTTTGGCATTTGATGTTTCTTTTCACAAGTTGAAGAAATTAATTTTAGCAGAAAAAAAGGTAGGAAGGAATCCTTGAAATCATAAAAACTAATAAAACCAAATAAGACCAAGCAATTTCCCTTTGCCAGAAAACAGACAAATGAACAATGTTGTCCCATTGTGTTAGGTTTGGCTGAAATACAGTCACGTACACCAATCAGATGCATCACTTTTGTAATTTAGCTTTTTCGTACCCGAGAATTTCAATTTACAGAAGACCGGGCCGTCAACCGTAATGGCAAAGGAGAAATCTTATTTTTTTTGTATCGAGTATGATGCATCATAAGTGGAGCAAAAACCTGCAGAATATGTGGAGCCTGGCCATGGTAAACATGTCATGACATGTTCCAGATAAAAAAGGAGACCAGTGAATGATCCGTCTTACTTTCTGTCAGACTATCAAAGAGGTTTCCTTTATAAGTGCGCACTTGGTAGCAAAGTAATGGTTCTGCAGGGAAAAAGACATGGAATAGGATTTTGGATTCTTGAAAAGAAATAAGCATTCACCTTACAAGTTGGGTTGCAGTGTCATGAGATGTGAAACAAATGAGACATTGTATGCAGGCAGAAACACAAGGTGTAAATGTTGACAGCTGAACTTTGTAATGGGCACAAGGCTGGGTCTGAGGCCCGGGTCTGAGGCTTATGCCTGGAGCCCATTGCCATGTGGATGAACATAAACCCGTAGCCCTGAAACCCAATTTTCGACAGGAGAAGCTTCTCTCTAGCTATCAGATGTGATTCCATGATGTCCAGTTTTTTAAACTCAGTACAGTGATGTATGGTGGGGTATGCTAAACACCTGTGTTCATGTACAGGGCTATTAGCATAAGGCTTAGCAGTGGGTTTGGACGTGTACTTATGATTTTTAAACAAGAAGAGCTTTCCATTGGCTTGCTGCACAGTTTTGAGCATAGCGAATGTTGGAATGATTTACTGCAAACACGTCCACAATCTGGAGCCAGTAATACTAAACCACTCAGTTTTCAGAGGAGGCTGCCTGGCTGTCCTCTACTGTATACCAGAATGATGTAAAAACTTGTTTTCTAAATCATACATTGTATGTATTGTAGTAGTTATTTTTGCAAGGGAAATTCTCTCGCTTTGTTTGTGGTTGTTATTTGCTTAAAATACACATGTACATGTAACGCAGCAATACTTTTTCTGTTAATACGGTCCACCTCTGTGACAGGGGGTTTGATCCGCCCAAACTGACTTGCGGATTGAGTTTCTCAGTCTCTACCTTATTCTGTAGATGTTCCCTGAGTATCATTCTGGGTTCTCATCCCATCAGCTTCATCAGTCTTCAGAGACACAGTGAGCCCTTGCACTTTGGAGAAATATTGTATGTAATGACAAGAAATACTCTGTTAAGAAAAAAAGGGAGAAAAAAATTAAACTATTCAGTTTGAATTCGACTTATGCGACGACTTATCACGAACAGCTTTATGACCTTTCACTGTGCAGCATCAGCACAGACGTTTATGTATCAGACTGAAAGCCCACCAGCCATAAATCACCGGGCATATAGTATTTGATCAAAACCATCGCTGACAGATTATTATCAAATTTAATAATAAGTGATGGCCTCCCGTCATTGGTTTCGCCCGGTCTGCCTCAAACCCCCCCTCGCTACTGAGAAACACATCGGCCGACCACGCATTAAATATTAAAACCCCTGTCGCACCGACAGTGCCTCAAAAGACCTGCCTCTTTCCTGATCAGTTGCTGTTACAGGGAGGATCCATTCGTGAATTCTTTTGCAATGGAAAGTGAAATCGGGGAGGAAAAAAAAGGAAGCTTCCGTCTCAAAGATCGTAATCGCTGGTTTTAATTGCTGAATACATTAAACCCTGGGATCGTGGGGCTCTTAAGCCAGGCATGGCTAGCGCACATCTAAAAGATTTCCAAAATGTGTTCCGACAGATTACATCCAGCGTCCAATTTCTTTTTTTACACATCTGAATGGAAAGTAGACCATGCCTCTATTCTTATCCCTTATATCCCTAAAAGCTCTCATTGGCAATTCACTGGAACGTGCTTTTAATGAGAATTTGTGGTACGTTGGGTTTTTTTGGTCTTTAACGAGGTGTGTCATGAGATTGAAGAAGACAATTTTTGAGCTCCATCCCCCATTTATAGTTGCCTTTGCGGTGGATGCCGAAAGACTGACCGGGGAAATTATCGACAACCACGTAATGCGAGGGAAGCAAGCGTTTAATGACCGGCAAAGTCCTAACATGAATTTCTGTGACCATCGGACTTAGTGGATTTCTGAGGTGGAAAGTGAGCCCCAAATCAGCAAACACAGACATTGCCTTTTGCTTCATGACGTATTCAAAATACACAGCTTTGGAAAATAAAGACCTGACAATCCTGACACCTCATTTATGATCTGTAAAACAAAATTAAGCTATTTGTTATGTGTTGTTTCATCTTTTAATTTGAATTGGCAAAGCAGTGAAAGAATTCTGCAGTCCTGTACTTGTGTACTTTTTGTGAATGTATTTGTTGATTTCATGAAACAGTTTTACCTTTAAAAAGTCACATTGAAAGGAAAAGCAGGTAATTGAGAATCTTGTTACCTTCATCGTTGAATAAGAATATTAAATTGGAAGAAAATCACTATTTGGACACTGAATTAGGTTTTATATCTAAATTCGGCTTATTCAGCATTCATAAGATTGTCTCGGATTTTGTTTTCTTTAGATAACTGTTGAAGGTCAGAACTTACGTGATGGTTTCCAATTTTTGTGTTACCGCGTCATAATATAGTCCTCGCAAACCAAAGTGTGTTCCATCATCAAAAGTTAGTATGGAGTTATTCAATCAGAATATAACCTTGGCTACTTGTCGGGTGACTATTTCAATTGAATATGCGAATCAAAGACAGTCTCGTCATGGCAACTGTCTAATTTTCATGTGGAAACCAGTAATTGATCATCAGCGCATGTAGTCATTGTATGGTGGGCCGAGGTGTATGCATTGGCCATTTACATGTGATAATCAGATAAAACCTGTGTAACGTGCTTTTTGCCAGAGGGTTTCAATGACAACAAAGACGTTTATTTCCTCTCAGGAAAAAAAACTGACCTTGGAAATGTAAATTAATTTCCACTGGTAAATTGAACTTATTACCTCCTTCAGAGCTGACACGCGTCTTTGTCAGGACCATTCGTGCCCGGTGCAAACAATTTGATTTTCTTTTACTTGCTGTAAAGGCACCGTTGGACCAAAAAGAGGAGTCTTTTGTCCGCTTTTCAGAATGAAGACATTTTTGACGTTCCTCTCTTTGTCAGTTGACTTATGCCTGGCACAAGCAATCTTGCTGTACGCTTTAGAAAAACAGAAGCTGTTTTTGACTCGCCATAAAGGCACGGCCGCCACAAAAGAAGGAACCAAAAATTGGCTTTGTGCACTGATTTGTCAACCTTTGTTGTGAGCACAAACAGCACGCATGCATTGGGGCTGTATCCAAGTCCTTCTAGTCTGAAAACATCATGCTGGGAAAACTAGACAGGATTGCTTGAGCACTTTGATTGTAGATTATGTGATCCTACGGTAGCTAGAGATTTGAACATTTCTACAGAATAGCCATGCTGAGAAAATAACTGGTTTGTGTACATAGCATTTTGCCATGGTGCCAATGATCTCAAAGTCAGTGCCAGGGGGGGGGGAGTTTCCCCCTTTGAAGGAAAACTGCAATAAAGAGTCTTTTTTTTTAGAATCCAAAACACAAGCATGTCAGAAGCGGTATGTCAGCGTATTCCACCTTTCTGAAGATTGGGAGGCCTTTTCTTACATTCTGTTAGTTAAAAGAAAAAGCTCCGGCCCCCAGGCCACATTCCTTTCACTGTGGCAAGCTCAGACATTGTCACATTGCTGCTCATTTAAATAACACAACATCTGCGCTGAGGATGGAGGATTGCTAAAAAAAAGCCTCCTTCCATATTTCAGTATGAGAAGTGACTTAAATAACTAAATGGCACTAAATCAAAATAAACTTGAAAAAAAAAAGGCAAGAGCAAACAACTGGATTCTCATCTTGGCTATTGCTTTACTATTAATTACCACTCCATCATCTTTCAAGTTTGTTTTTAAAATTGTTTTCCGTCCTTATAACCTGGTTGCCAGCACACACCCTAGTGGTGCGAGACTGACACGTTTTGAATGGTTGTCACGAGCTAGAACCACGGGCCTGACACGCAGACTTCACACCATGGACACTCAGCACATCAGAGTCCCTGGAAGCCGTGCTGGGCACATTATGGACAGTCCAGTGCCTTGCTTGCTCTGGGCTTGTAATGTTATTTGGGTTGATGAAGCGGCTGCGGTTGACGGTGTGCTCTCCACTGGACCTGTTGTGTTGTTATTTTGTTTTGTTTTAATGGCGTTTTCAGCAACTCAGGCTATTATCTCCAATAATTGTACGTTTATTCGTACACCTTATTAATCAGCATCACATTACGGAGTTAGGAAGAAGGTCCAGTTTTAGAGGCAGGAGGGAACCGTAGTACCCGGAGAAAAACTGCGAGAGCGAGTATGGACTGTAAACCAAATGCATTTAAAGCCTGGGCCAAGCCGGGACTCGAACCCGGGCCTCATTGGTGCAAAGCGAGGAAAGAACCGCTACACTAACCCGTTGTGCTATATCTTTGATTGTTCTATGTGAAAACGAATTTTGAACAGTTTGCTGTAATGGAATGGTTGATAAGCTTAGAATAAGAATTGTTTAGGGGTCGACAAACAGACATCAGACTTTGCTCCAACCTACATCTGTAGAGGATTTTCAGTCACATGATATTTGACGGTCAGCATTCAATTTACACAGATTTGCTTGGACACGTGCACACTAAAGTCTCTCAACATTCTGGGGTACATGAAATTTCTAATAGAAGTACACAGTTTTGAAAATGCACACGCCTCCACTTAAATGGTATGCTTCATGAAATGCCTCCATAAACTGCCTGCATGAATATTCTTCACTGTCATAACTGGAAACAATGCAAAACCCTTTTGCCTTCTCAAAATCAGAAGCAGGTAAATTGCAAGGTTAGGCGCTGATTAATGTAGGTCCAGCCTGGGAAAGGGGCTGTTCCATGCTGCTTTTAACATGTTTAAAGTACACAGGAAGGAAGAGGGTTTATGGTCTTGACTTTTTCAATCTCCTCTTTATATAATACTGCAATACCAACATAAATTGTTTTTCATCTAATTAATTTGAAAGCCCTGTGACTGTACATATATGTTTTCTAACTTGTTTTGCTCTTGTATTTAATAATACTTAATTTAATTAATACATGTCATTTCAAATTTTATTTAAACTCTTAGTTGTTATTGTTTTGACTTAAATTTATACAGTGTAATAAACTTTTAACCCTTGCGTAAGCGACCGTTATAAAAAACGCATACGGGTTATCGTATTTTTTTAATAACTTTTAAATTTTTTGTTGAATTGCGCTGAACATTTTTGTAATCCTTAAGCAACTGATGTCCTTCAAGACTGCCAAGTCCCTTTAACCTAGCTGTAACCCCTGTAGAGTAGGGCCTGTTGAAAGACCAGTATTCCCAGGGGTGATATTTGACCTCTCCCAGTAGGTGGATTTCTTTGTTGACAGACATGCCAACAGGTCATGGGGGGCACTGAGCTGCAGAGGTTTACTGAGAAATGACCTGGATATTTTTTTATCCACGTGGATACTGGGTGTAAGTTTGTGGGAGTGGTTGCTCGCAGGGTTCCACACTATTTTGTTTAATATTTGTTTATATATGATAAGTTTGGAAAGCCCTTTGGCAGGAATTCTTTCCTTTTTGGCAATGCTTCGGGAGCTAATTAGATATTGTCCTTTACTTATTTCTCGCCAAATCTTATGTTTTTTGTGTGTGTACCGGTTTAACCTGTATACATCAAGAATTGAAATAAATAAATAAATAAATAAAGAGTGAATGAATTTGAGACTGTGAAACCAAAAGAACACAAGAACACAGGAATACATGTGCTTGTAAGGTGTCTAGTAGCTGGTGATTCCACTCCTCCATGTCTAGACTCACAGACACTTTTAACCATATGATTGATGGACCCGGCTTGTGTCACAATTAGTCTCTGTCAGCACACTGATTCCCCGCTTGTGAGTTTTTTTTTTAATTTGGAAGGGAGGTTGAGAGCTTGCCATAAAAAAGTGGACATGGTGACTTTGACTAAGGTCACATTTGATGACAGTTTCGTAGTTTGATTTTCATTTGATGGTGGTGGTTGTTTGTTTTTAGGGTTTGAGTACATTTTATTTTAATTTCATTTATATGTTTAATTGTCTTGTTTTTGGTTTTGTGTTTCAACTTAAACACCAAGTACATTTACAAGTATACATCATGAAAAGTGCTTTGGATGTGTACGTACTGTTCTGTATCTCAGCAATTACTTGGAGTTTAACAAAGAAATGTTTGTAGTGTCTCCGTGGATTGCTCTTTTGAAGTGGGAATGGCGTCCACGTTCTTAAATTTAATGATGAGCAATTACAACCCCTGTGCAAACACGGCTGCGTGTTGGCAACAGATAGGCCTTTACGTTGTTTTGTGTCATGCCTAGTCAATATTTGGCAGAATTTGGAAAGGTTCTTTTTTTTTCATTTTGTTTAACTTTCAGAGTAAACTGCTTTTGCTTGCCCATCGAACCGCTCAAATAACTTTTGTGTTTGATACCCGTGCCTGCATCCACATGTAAAATGTTATTTAAATGCACTGACAAAAGCTGAGTACTTTTTGGCACACATCTTATAAATTTTTTATTTACAGTTTAGGTTTAACTTGCGAAGTGGAAAAGGTCAGCCCATAGAACAAATAGCGTTATCACCTGACTCAACAGACTTCTAATCCCTGAATATATTCCATACCTCAAGGAAAAGATGAGTACGGATGATGGCAGTGGCTCATCACTGGCCCCAGGGCCACGGTTTTAATCTGATTATTTGGGGGATTTCCCCCCACACCATTTCTTTCCTTCCCTTTTTTCCCGCTCTTCCTAAGTCTAGCACCGCTGGCAGACAAAAGCATGACAGATGTGATATTTGCAAATGCCAGCCTGTCCGCTTAAGCAACGAGGGGTAATTCCCTTATCAGAAGTATCGGCTGCGTGGAGCGATCTTTGTGTGATACATGTATGTTTGAAAACAAATATTTTGAGTTGGCGATATTCAGCAAAATTGTGTACTGCCAAGAAATGGCAGCAACTGGGGAGGGGGAGGAGTTAACATAAATATACAGGAGGGGGGAATCTTACCATTTCATAGGAGAGTGTATATGCCCCTCCCATGTTCGTATACATGTGGGGGGTAGCTGTTTCGTTGTAGATTTTCTTGACATTTGTGATCTGTCACCACAAAATGAGCTGAAAGTGGGAATTTTCAAAAATTGAGATACAGTCAAACCTCGTTAATAAGAGGCCCTTCGGACTTGGCAAATTACCTTGTTATAACAGAAACCTTGTATTATCAGGAATGAAAACAATGATAAACAAAGGATTGGGACCTACATGTATGATTTTCCTTGTTATAAGCAGACTCTTGTATTAACAGTGCTCTTATTAACGAGATTCAACTGTATTGGTATTTTTGAGTTCAGCAGAAAAAGAGCTTTCCAATGGCATGTACATGGAACGCTTAGGGTAAAAGTATAAGGTGACGATGTGACTTTATTCTGGCAGCTTTGCGTCTTTGTTCCCAACATTGTTTCAACATTTCAGACCAGGCACCAATAACACTGTTGTCAAAACTGCTGTGAAAAGGACATTTTGAACTATATGATCCTGCGAAATATTTGGAATTAAATAGGAGACAGGTTATTCTTTCCAAATACTTCAAAACCCCCAAATGAACCTCCACTTCAATATGACTTTGAACCTTCAAAAAAGGAAGGAGGGGAATGCGACTTTACTCTCATTTTGTCGTGATGGATCACATTTAATATGTGTATAACGGCATCGGAGTGCTGTGTGCATGCTCATCATGTACGGGTAGAGTTTGATCCAGATGGACAGACTTGCTGTGTAGTTTTTATACTTTGATTTCTAATTCACACTACTGTTATGAGTGAGCACTTGTTGCTACATCCTGCATCTAAAACTTGTTTGCCAACATGATGCATTTCAATTCATATTTTAAGAGAGACACGTACGAGTAGGCATCAAAATTATGAAATACGTTTTAAACCAATAAACAAGTTAACCAGACTTATACATCAACATAAGTATACAACAAAACCTGGATTTCAGGCCCAAACCCCTGAGCTGCATTGTGCGTTTAGAGTACATGCCCCCCATACTCATATTTTAAACATTTACACTTGAGAAATCCACTGTGCTCTGCCAACTCAGATATCATCATTTGAGTGAGAGTGGCTCAGCAGCAGAAACTCTGACTGAAACTTGGACTTGTAGCTGTCAGACATCTTAATTGCAGGAGGCTGTCCCCATGGGCAACTTCAAATAGACAACTGTGTGTGTTGAGCTGAAATTGCACTCATATGGTATTGAAATAGTGCTTCAAACCTGTATCTTGGCCAAATGTATGCAGTGCAAATTCATTTCTACCCACTCTCGGGTAGATTTCTCAAGATTTTCTCCACTTCAGGATTTCTGACCAAACTGTTTTGATATTTTAGAGGTTCAGTCGTTCAGTTTTTCCTTCACTGTTAAAAATGGTTGGAAAAAAATCTAATTCGGAGATTAAATGTTCCCGCCTCTGCCCCAGAAGAACATTCAACGTGTTTCTTATTTAAAGAAATATTTTCTTGTTTCACTCTCTGGGAAATATTTTGAGAGAGTGAAGATTTTGTCTTAAATTTTTTTTATCACGTTTAGCAATATGCTTGTTGTACTTTGTAACAGGAGTAAGATGAACACAGGATTTACGTATTTGGCAGAGATACCCGGTACCTTGTCAGCTTTTGAAAAGTGCTACAAGCACAGTCATTTGCAAAAGTTTGGGACCAACCATAGAAAATGCATTAACCTGAAGGAAAACCAAACTTAAACCAATCAATCATGGCAACTTACGTTTATTTTCAGTGTGTAACCTTGGTACCTTGGTTGAACATTTTTGACTACATTTCCATGATTTGACATGTTAACAGTCTAATATTCAGTGTGCCCTCCCTTATTTCTGATTGCTCAGACTGGCTTTTTTTTCACCCATGCTGCCTTGGAGACAAAATGTCATACAAGACCTGCCTTTGCAACAAATTTCATTCAATGGGTAAATAGCACTACACTGACGTTATGCACCCCTGTAAAATCATGATAAGTAATCAGTCAATGAGACAGTGTAATGCAGGCCCAGTGACAGAAATACCAATCAAATTCCAGGTGGTCTTAAACTTTTGCAAATGACTGTACATAGTGTTATTGTTACAACCCCTCTGTGGAATGTCTCACAGAATGTCTCTTCATTCCCCAAACTTACCCCTGCAGTACTAGTCCCATTTTTGTTCTTTTGGGGTAACCATGTGATAATGACTTCTGATTGGTTTTTGCCCTGCTCTCAGGTAAACAGAGAATGCCAGAAACTGCGAGTGGAGGTGAATGAGCAGCGTCAGCTCTTTGAGAACACTGCCCTCGAGCGAGACATTCTTCACGAAAAAGTTGAGAAGCTGGAGAGAGACTTGTCGGTGAGTGTGCAGAGCAGAGTGCATTGTAGTTTGTTTTCTGTATTCGCCTCGAGCAGAAACACCCTTCCTCATCGGGTGAAAAGAGGAGTCTTCATTTTGTTGGCAGCGATGCGACCGCAACACTTGCATTTCCTAGTCGTTCTCGAACTAGCAAAGTTCATTTCTGGCCAAAGGTGCCTCCGTTGCCTAGAAAATTGCACCCTCTCTTGGTCAAGCTCGAGGCTCATAGCAAGGTTTTGTGAAATGCAACTTGCATACATATACGCAACAAGAATCCTAGGGTGTGATTTGTCAGGTTTTTTTTATGGTTGTTGGGATTTTTGACCCCAAAATGCCAGATTTTTAGTGGCTTTATCAGTTAAGATTTGCTGTCTGTTTTTGCGCTTTGTGCAGAAAACCATATACAAGATTTAAATGTCACCACACGTATTCATACAATTAGCAATTATGGAGAGAGCCAACACCTTGTTTTGTTATTCAAATTCCTGAAATGTCCTTAATCCCCACTGCTTGATGTTTCATGGATTTTCTCTCCGTTATTTTTTCTATTCTATAATCTTATCCCTGAAATTGTCATTATACATGTGCTGGATGCACATTAAGAAATGTACTGCTCCTAAGGAAGATGAACAAATAAATCAACTGGAACACTCCAGTCAATTTCTTTGCTCATTTTTATGGTCACATGACTATGTGAGCACCTACGCGTACAACTTGTGCATTTTAGTTAGGTTGCCCTGTCTGGATTGTTAGGAATATATTGCTGTTTGTTTTTCTGAGGCACCATGAAATTGGACCGGGAACGGGGGATCTTGTTTAGCATTTGTTAAACAGCTGCATGTAAATTAAAGTCCTGTTGCATAACATAACTGTGATGTTTGTGCAAAGTGTCAGTGACACAGACGTTACAAGTACACACGTGTATTTGGAGAGAGTTAGGGATCTTAAAGATGTTTTGTCCAATAAAATAAATGTGTTTTCTCCCTATCATTTCACATCGCGCTTCCTGCTTGACCCCCTGGGACATACACCATAGCATCTGCAAATGTTATCTCGCCGAAGTCCCTGCAAATATTTATGGTGCTTCTCATGTCCCGCTCCCTTGACGGCAACTTTGCCAGCTTCTCATTCCATCATTACAAACTGATCCATCGGGATAGGAGTCAAAGTGGGGGGGTGGCTGTCTCTTACTACTAACGCTGTCGGCTGGACATGAAAAGGGCTTCTGTCTTTGTATTTTCATCTCCCTGTTGCCGGGGTTACCCGGCACTGATGCAGGAATTGTTTTTTTTTTCCGGGGATGTCAACCCAAGTAAGAAACAGAGTGAAAACTGCCATAAGCTGTTGACTGATGATGCGATGTGAAAGGCGCAAAATGTCTCTACAGGTGATTAATGGTCCTCCTGAATGTAAGAGTTTTAGATGACGGAGATATATGAAAGTGCCCGGCCTTTACATTGTGTAAAGCTGGTTAATGGTGATTTGAACTAAGAGGATGAGATGAGACATGAAGGTGCCGGAAATGCCAAAGGTTTATTAAACGCATCAGTTTGGATTTGAGCTGTTTGGCAAGCATTCATCTTCACGTAACATTTCTCCATACGCATACATTCAAGGGTTGACAATTTATACCTTTTTCGGGGGGGGGGGGTTGCACTGTGTGTTTGCCTGTTGATTGGTTAGTTAGTTTTCATTGGTTTGGTTTGTTGGGTTGAGTTAGGTTAGGCTGAGTTGGGTTTGATTGGAATGAGATTGGCTTTGGCTCTTGGTTTGGTTTTTGTCTTGGCTTTGCCTGTTTGAATTTGGCTAATAATAAGCATCTCCTTCTGACACTGTCCCGCTTAGGTTGGAAAGGTCTGCATTTGCTACCTTTAATGCCCTCTGTCAAGACTCAGTTTCATTAAGCTGTAATGAGCAGACAACATTGCTGAGCAAGGCTCCCCACACCCAGTGCCAAATCTATACACAGATCGTACTAGCCAGGGTCCAACCTCCAGAACCATGAAATCAAATTTCTCGTCCAGCACACACATCCCCATCTGAGGCTGCCCGCGTTTAATTGAATCTCAGCCCTGTCTCCTCCGCAGCACCCTACTGCTGCTGCAAAGTCCTACGACTACCTGTAACCAAACACGTCTTGGCCCGGGGGTTGCAGTGTGCATCTTTCCTCTGAAAGACAAACTGATCGCATCACAGTGTAAATTTGTTTTCTAGCCGGCCCGAGTGATGGCCAGCGTCGTTGGCTCTGCTTGATTCCCCACTCTCTCTACCCCTCCCTCACCAGCTGTGTGAAAGCAAAAACTGTTGCTGAAGAGAGAGAAGACAAATGGCATAGCATTACTAGCGTACTCTGTGGGTGGTTAGATGCTGTCTTCTCGCATCGATTTCGCTACAAACATTATTGTCCCGTTAACGCCGATATTACTACCACTGCTAGTGGTCACAAGTTTCCACTGATCTTGGGCAGCCTCGAAATCTCTGTAGAAGTGTGAGTGACACATAAATACAGTCTCAAAGTTTACCTGCTGCCAGAATTTTGGCAAAGTGAAGCATTCTGTCGTCTCAGGACAGACAGTACGGCATCTTCATTAAGAAAAGTGAGAGCCCATGTCTGCACTTCTAAATATATCAGCTACATGGAGAGTTCCGTTATTTAATTAAAAGAGAGAGACAATGTTGTAGTTGAGTCCTCCAGAAGTCCTTTTACAAGTCCTGTCAGACCAGTCACAGGTGACAGGGTGAACAGTGAAAAAAAAAGGAATGCTTTGTTTGTTTGTTTGTTTGAACAGCTTGTGGCTTCTGTTGGCTTGTGATGGACTTGACTTTGACTCTGAAATAAGTTGCTCGGAGCCAATATGTTCTCTCATCAACTTCTTCTCTGGAAGTTATTTCATATATGGTTTGCTTGTTTTTTTTTGTCCTTCCTTTCTGGCCACCCCCCATAAATATCCACACCTTCCAAACGACACCACCAGTGTTCTCCCCCTGCCCCTCTGCGGATGTTACTTTGCCTCCTAGATTTGCAAACCTGCTCAGAGCAAACCCCACCGAATTGGAGCAGCCCGCCAATACTGTCTGGCCATCAGATGTGTCGCATTTGTGCCTCTGATTGAATAAGGCTCTTGGTGTCCCCTTTTCTTCCTTCTGACAGATTATAGATCACCGCCTTGGTCGCAAGTGCAACCTTATAGCACCTTCTGACAGCCTGCCAATATTTCCTACACTCAGAAGGACCCATTAAAAATTCTAATTTGGTCCCCAATGAGCAATGAAAGCACCTTTTTCCATTGCCCAGCATCCAAAGTAGCCATTTTAGAACTCTCCAATCCCACTGAGACTTCAAAGTGATCAGCAAGGGTTTTGTTTTGAGACATTTTATCGTGGATTTTTGGGCTTGTTATTAAGGACTTTTTTTCCTTCAAGGTGTTACCAGTCTTGAGGCATTTTCACACTACTGCCTCCCAACCCAGGTTGAATTCAATCCTAGGCGAGCCCATGGCTGCCCTGTGTTTTTTCGACCCTTCATTCATCCGAGCATTATTTCACACTTGTTTCATGTGAATTGAGCTTATTATCAGTGTGAGTTGAACCCAGAAATGAGTACAAACAATTTTCAACCCGAGTTGAAGCCAATCTCGGGGTTGACACAGGGTTGACAATTTTCAAGTGTAAATCTCTGCCGGTTTTCAACCCCACTTCAACCCTGCTTCAACCCCGAAATATGTCTAGTGTGAAAAGGCGTCATCATTGCTTTAGCCTGTTGTCTCTGACCATAGGAGCGAAATGCACTACCAGCCTGCGGCAGGCCCGTGCCAGGGTTGAAATGGGTAAATCATCTACATGGTTGGGAGGGGGGGAAGGGTCTACACTCTGGAGTCTGGTGTGTAAACAGTTGTTCAATGGCTTGAAATCTTCGGCTCGTCCTGATTTCCCACATGATCAAATCAGGTTTCCATTGTAGCCGAAGCCCTTTCATACAAATATAGGATCTGGGTCAAGCCCAGTAATTTTCTGTAACCCTAGTTGATACTGGCGAGAATCCAATACAGCTTTTATGCTGGAGTGGTTCTCAATCTACACAGGTGAAACAAACTTCAGCCCTGGGAAGGATCTGGATTTATAGGCTCTGCCATGGAGAAATGAGAACTTACTGCAGACCTGTGTTTGGATATGCGTACTGGCTTGAGCAGTACACCTTGCTTTAACCCTAATTCAGTCCAGGCAAGATCTGCTCATGGTCGATCCACGTTGATTTCAAAAATAGGAGAATGTGAAAGGGTCTCAGGAATTGGGTCATCAGTAGCATGTGGTTGATTTAGTGACCATAACGGTTAGAAACAGCTAGAAATCCCATGGTTTGAACCCTTCTTCAAAGAAGGCCACATTTTGGGAAAATATGATAAAATTGCAGCGTCCGTAGGTTTATGGAAAGCCTGGATTCTCACTCGTGTTTGGTTCCAGGTTCACATACTCCGTGCTGAAAATGAAAGTGGCAACCAGAAGCAGAACTTTATTTGCTTCCTTGATTTCTGTTAATTCCTTCACCTGTAATGCAGCCCTGTGTGGCCCAGTTGAGGGCAAATGTTGTCTGCTGGTTTCCTCCAAATTACCAATGTTACAAAACTACTTTTTCGTGAGTATTTCTAAATGTCAAACAGTTTGAAGGATGGGGAACAATTCCTTAAGGCCTTTATAATATGGAGTGAGGACCATTTTTACACCCCCTCTAAAAAACAGTCTGAATTCTGTCTATAAAATGGAATTGATTTTGGTCTCGTTCTTCTTTAGGCTATTGCCGGGGCTATTGTGGTCCCCAAACCAACAGACGCTAGCAGACGGGTTGTTCACTCTCAGGCTGGCCGCTGGCAACTTTTACAACAATAATTAGATCATCTCTTTGGCCAAGAAGGAAAAAAAAAATGTGTCTGTCGAATAACCACTCGCGGCTTGAGCGGCTGGCTATACGCATTGTATCCAAATCACTGTGAGGGAGACACCTTGTGTCTCATGTAACAGCTAATCATGAGGGGAATTGCACACTGCGGGGGCCACAACATGTGGTTGCTGAATCGTAAATTGAATTTAGTCTGTCTGCACTAGGCAAGTGTTGCTCGCTCTTTCTCTCTGTCTTTTCCCTCCCCCCCCCGCATCCTTTCTGATCACTCCGTGTTATTGCTTGCTGCGGGCGCAGGAGGCGAATTCACATTGAGTACAATTTTCATCAACCTCGTGGCCCAAGGCAGCGGAGGGAATCGCTGGAAATTTACACGGCTGCTTTTGATCAAGGCAGTGTTTTGGGTTTTCTGTCTTAAGATGGACTGCTTGCAGAACGTATGGGCATGTAAAATGATGCAGTAAGGATCATAGAGTTTCAGTGGCTGGTGTCGTTGGTACATGACATGTACAATGCACCCATATAGGAGTGCAGACAAACAACTTAAATTGACCTGCTACCTGCAGTCTCCTATGCAGTGAAGATTCACATCCTGTTCTAGCTACATTTAGATCTGTCTTCAATGAGGTATTGACTCTCTGATGAAGTGAAAAAAAAAAGTTGTTGTGGCTCTGCCACAAAACTTTAATTCAATAAATTAACATGATACTCAGTCAAGCCTGAGGAGTAGACTGCCCTTGCTGAGTCACATAGGGGATAGAGTCAAAAACAGAAACCTACTTCTGCTGTTGAGCTGCAAAGCCTCAAGAAAGGGTTACTAACCCTCAAGTCACGCTGCCCCTCTGCAGCATTGGGAACAGGACTGACTCTCCCCTCCTGCCCCCCCTTCCTTCCGCTGGCTTCATGAAGGTTGTTGATAAAATTGATTCCCAACTTGTCGGATGTGCTCTCCGAACATCGCGGGAGCCCCGGTGCATTGTTTTGACAAGGAACTCTCGGCCGGGGCATTTGGGGGCTCTTGAGGACATTTTCAATGCACAGTGCCATTTGTGACATCAGGAAGCACCGGGCTGGGAGGACTGCTTTCTTGTTCTATCATATGTTTTATTAAAGGCTGAGTATTGCCCCTCCGCCCTCCCGATCTTTTGGGACTTGACAAAACGCAGTCTAGGAATGGACAGAGAAGTGTCGTTTGCTCGATGGTCAGTGATTCTGTCAATGTAGCCACTCTTCACATGATGCTTTCAGTGGGGGACACAGCATGCTGAGTTTCATGAGAATGACCCAAGTTTGCCCGAATCAAAACTTGTCAATATACATGTATAACAACCTGCCATACATGTACATGTATAAAATCTCCCCATCCCCTCAAAGGAAAACGAATCTTTTGTTGTTCAGGATGTCATATGCTGTTTTTTACGTCTGCATTGGAATTACATCTTAACACCAGGGGACTAAAGAGGGTGCGTGGTATAGTTAAAATAAATTTTATGCAAATGAATCTGATGTCACAACACGCGAGCATGTTTGGCCATGTGGGAGTATTCTTTTTGATCTTTATTTTTTCTTCGTTTCTTCTCTTTTTTTTATTGGCAATTTTCATACATTGACTTTTCCTTCCTCTTTCCCGACCAAACATGTTATACATGTATGGGGTAACCACTGAGCATTTTCATGATTCTTAAATATTTTCACTTTTCTTACAGCATTGTGTCAGGATACATATTAAACAGGAATTAGCATTGAAGATATCAGGCACAAATCTAAGACTTTAGGAGAAAAAAGGGTCAGATCTTTAAAGCTTTAGACCCTGAAAGGGTGATTTTGTTAAGGTTATTGAAATCAGCACTGTTTTTGAATAGTTTGATTGCACTGTGAATCTTTCGTTTACTCAAAAGATTTCTTGTACGCAACACTTATTTAATATTATATGTGTATGTGCTTGGCCAGTCGTAAAGGAACCATGCAATGAATTTTTATGAGGATTATTTTTGTGTAGGTCTGTGCTCTTCGGTATATGAAGATGGTTTGAAATCTTTTTGTGAGTTTTGTGAACTGAAAAGTGCACTTTCTAAGCATTCAAAATTGATCAAGCATTTCTCGACAAGTGAGGGCACTTTTGCTTTTATGTACATGTAAATCCAGGAATTGTTCACTGTTAACTTTTAATGTTTTCATGTTTAAATTTTGACCTCCAAATTTGCCGTTGAAACATTTCTGAGAAAAGTTTGCTCACCGGATGTACATGTACTTACACAGCAAAAAAAAAGCTATAATAGCAGTGTTTGAAAAAATCTGGAAAAATTTGTGTTCAAATCAATGCAACATTGAGGTTGAGTGCCGTGGTTGAGATTCAAATGGAATTAGCTTAAAAATCTCTAAAACATGGACTAAAATAGCAAAACAAAAATTTTAAATTAGGTTAATTGAACCCAAAGGTGCAATTTCAAGGGTTTTAGTAAAATTTTGTGAAATATTTCTCTTCAATATCCCTTTAAACATGCATTGAAGACTGGTTCCAGAGAATGGATGTGACTAATGCCTGAGCTGCAGGCGAGGACATTATTAGCGTTCATTCGCCTGAGCCAGTCTTAAATGTTAATAAGTTTAAGCCAACCAAGTACATATTTGTTCCCTTTCAGTCAGAGAGTCAAAAGAGGTCAATATATGATAGTTTTCCAAAGAGTTTGTTCAAGAATTTTACTTTCATTTTCCCGAACACACTCATCCATTTTATGGTATATTTCTTGTGCAAGCAGTCGAGACAGATCTTGTTATATTGGCTTTTTGCGCATGGGTTCTGCGTGCTGCAACGCATACAGACCAGTATGAATGGATTGACCAATAGGAATGGATTTAAACTATCTGGTATCCAGGTGCTAGCTCGTTGTTAGGCTGCGGGCATTGTCAAGTCGCAGCAGGCATTATCAAATCTTTAATACATGTTACACATTGTTGAACCTGTCAAAGGTATACGTATTTATGAATGCCTGTTTACATTCATTACAAAATTGATGACATACAACAGCAAGCGAAGGAAGGACCTTAGATACATCATTCATGGAATGTTCTTTTCTTTGGCTGCAGCTGATGCAGGACGCGGAGGAGAAGCGTCGAGCTCTAGAACAGGAATATGAGCAGGCTATCAGGGAGCTCAGGGAAAAACAGGAGGAGATCAGAAGACTGCAACAGGTAGGTCATAGCCTGTCTCTCTGAGACTGAGACTCTCAGAATCTCAACTTCGACACTCACTGATTGGATGTCATTGAGATATGTGAGGAAGAAGTGGTTGTGAATTCTCCCACAAGGTTGGCCTTAATCTGCTCCGAGCAGGAATAAAAGAGGGCATGTGTTGAAATGAAATTGACAGTCACTTTGAATGCACTCACCGTATAGGCATGCAAGTTTATGCACCTTTGATGTACAGCACGCTGAGTACGCGCAACAAATTTAGTCTGAAATTGATGGTCTTTGTGTGCATGCCAAATGCGTGCAAGAACCCAGTGGGAAAACTTACCACCATCTGTCTTTCTTTCGCCGGTGAGGGCGCACTTCAGCTCAGGGTGGATTACACTTTCGCTGAGATATAAATTCCACTGAAAGACTTGTTGTGGGTTGTCTCATTGAGCTCCATGTACGGGATGGCCATTGTCCATCAGAAAACCCCAACAGTTTGGTGTCCCTCCATCCCTCTCTGTCTGAAATGCTTACACTGTAAACACTCAATTGAAAGACTCATTGCTCAGCTCCCATGGAACTTTTACATCAGAAAACCCCAACTTGGTCTCACTGCAACCCTTCGAGAGACCCAGAAATTTAGTTGAAAGACTCGCAAGTTGGGTCTCACTCTGCTGCAGCGTATGAAAAAAAATGGATACCAGAAAACACCAACAGGTCAGTCTAAGTCCAAAGCTCTCTCTTTCAGACACAAACGTAATTAAGATACTTGTGCAGGTCCATGTTAGGTGGATTTTATTGCGCTGTGAGAAAAATGGTTTCAAGGAAATGCCGACAGATTAGTTTCACGCCATCCCTGTCTGAGAAACCAAGAACTCAACTGAAAACTCATGGGTGAAAATATCAACAGGTCCAGAAAACATGCACATGAAGGCTGGTCTCGTGTCTTTCACTCCTCGGGGATGCACAGATGCAGAGAAACACTCATGAGGAGGCTGTGAACTGAACAATAAAAATATCTGAAATGCTGGACAGATGAGGCAGTTACATATTCTGCCACAGGTACATGTAGATTGTAAACTGGACCTGCCAGCCAAAAAAACGTACCCTTTATTGAGCAAGTTGTCACGTTGGCAGATTTTTTTGTAAACAGCCCCAAAACCAAATTTTGCAAGCCCTTCCTGCCCCTTCCAAACTAGCTGTTTTCTTTTCATTATTGTGTCCGCTGCATTCACTGCCCCTGCAGAAAAGAAAACATGTTAGCCACAAAAGAAAAAAAAAAGAAGGTCCCCCGAGGACACATTTAAACTTCACTTCAGATATCCATTTGATTCATGTGTAGCCCAAGGTACAGGTACCCTGTCTGTTTAACGTTTGCTACACGTATAAGAGTAAGAGATACATGTAGCTGTCAGACAAGGGTTCATGTATCAAAGCCCTCACCGACATCATAGTGGTACTGAGGGTGCATCACTGTTTGATATACATCTAATTTCCTTCAGATGGCTTGACCTTTTACTTTGTGCAAAAGTCTCATCACTTCATATGCTAGAAAGATATGTGTACAGGTATATATTTAATCTGCTCTTTACCACTTGCTGCCGGGTGGTTTGAAAAATGCAGTGCACACATTCGGGCGAATTTCAATATTTTCAGTTTTCAAAAATCTTCAAAAATTCATCATTTCAATTAATGGACAATTACACCCACATGAATTACTGTCTGGTGGCCACTGTAGCCTGACAGACAAAATCTATTGACGCCCGAGTATTTCAGCCAGGTCTGCAGCCTTGTAAAAAGGGCCCAGATTGTGCGATGTTTTATAACCTCCTTTTGTTCACGAACCTGTTACAAGGCCCAGCTCTTTTGTCCCGGTTTTGGGCTCCCGGCTTCGTGTATAAAGCCTATGTGCTCGAAAGCGGGTCCCCTGGCAGCAAATGGTTAATAAATGCCTATCTGTGTAGTCCTTGGTGAGTACACTCTCTCAGAACATATGCACCTGACTTTTGGTCAAACAGTAAACTATAACAGTTTGTGAACCAGCTACATGTACCTATCAGAATCCATGCCCACATTACCATACTTCTCTGGCTGTTGCATGTAAAAACCATGCATATTTTAAGAGCATAGTCTGTTCTGTGTTGCTATTTCTTGTCCCGTTTCAGTTCAGAGTGCAGAAGAATTTATGAGGAAAAGTAAACTGGCCTGAATATTCAGGCTGAAGTCCAGTTAAGCAGAAGAAGGTTATGATCATGGCAGTACATGTGAAAGGACGGGGATGTTTATCCAAGTTGAAGGTCTGCTGCAAATGTTGGCAGAATACTCGAGGCTTTGGAAAGGGGACTGAACCACTCTGGTTTTAGGTGATGACTTTAGTCACATGTGCTCCTGACAGCTTTGTGTTTTCCTATTCTTGAATCACTGGCAGGAGCAGCAAGTGGCCAAGCGGGACCACCATGACTCGGTCTCCCGGCTGGCAGCAAAGGTCAAGGACCTGGAGCGCAAGTGCGACGAGCAGAGCAGCAACTTTAGCCGGCTGTCCAACGAGCTGCTGGCCCTGCGCAATGAGGCCGGTAGCCAGCTCTTCACCATGACCGGGGCCGGAGCAGCTACTGCAGGGCCGGCTGACTCCACGGCCCAGCCTGTAGTGGGAGGGGTGGGTGTGGCCCCGTCCAGGAAGGGGACAGGGGACAAGGAGGACTGGCGGAAAATCGCAGAGGAAGCAGTTGTCACCAGAGCGTCAGCAACCTCAGTGCAGGCCTCTCAGCGACTACCATCAGAGCAGAGGATCAGAAGTAACCTTTCCAAAGGTGAGTGTCCTTTTGTTTGCCTGAAAGTGCCGTTAATTTTTTTGATGTTGTTTAACTTTTTTCTCTTTAAATGTTTATTGCTGTGTTGTTAAAGATATTGGAGAAGATATTTCTACTCTTTGGTCGTTATGACATGTGGTGTATATTTTGAAAACTGCACGCAGTTGTGGTGAGAATCATGATTTCACAACCAGTGCTTTTATTGTTAAGTTTCAGGATACAAAAGAGGACATTGAAAATACTGTAACTACCAGTACCCTGCACTGTGTGGGTTAAGTGCTGGCATTAGCAGTGACCATTAGCCTGCATGGTGTAGGTTAAGTGCTGGCATTAGCAGTGACCATTAGCCCAGCTATTTGAATGTTTCTTCACATATTTCGCCTTGCATCCCAATCCCCTCTGCTCCAGACCTCACTTCCATGTCTGACAACCTCCTGTCTGAATATGACATCATCCTGTCTGATGAGGATTCCCATTGGCTGTCGCTGGCTCCTCCTCCTTCCCTTCCCTTTGTCACTGACCCAACATCCCCGCCTGACAAAATAGACCCGTCCTGGCATCACGAAGCAGGTATCGGTCACAGAGCTTCCGATCCCTTTCACAGCCACTGCACGTGAATATTCATGGTTTGTTTATTTGCATAAGACCCTTGCCTGTTCATCATGCATGTTTTGACGGTTGACCTAGCAGCTCGGATATGGACTCCGTGCGTACTTTTTGAGAAAAGTGACAAGATGTATTAACCTTCACATTAGGCAAATAAGGCCACTTCCCAGTCAGTTGCTGTGACTTGGAGAAATCATTTAAATCATTTACAGGAACCGCTACTAGTCCCCGGTTTCCAGCGTGCTCATGTTATTGCCAACCCCAGCCAAGCAAGGAACCCTTTTAGCATGCACGGCACATCTTAGGATAGGCATACCTGCCCGCTGTTTCCATTTAATCAGAATTGTACCGGTTTGTCAGTTTTACAGACCACCCAAAAATCGGAACCTTCTGATTATTGGAAAAAAAAAATTAAGGTCGGTACAAGAGGGCACTATTTGAAATGAAATTGAAAACTTTTTGAAAGGAAAACATCTGTGCTGGTCCAGAAAAAAAAGTCAACATGTGTTGCTTTTGTGTTTTTAATTGTTAGTTTCCTGCAATATCAGTAATAATAATAAAGGCAGGTACGTATAACTAGCAATCTCTGGACTTGTAAACTATTTTTGCACTCAGAAATAGTGTTCATATTTCTGATTTTGGAATGTTGGCAGGTATGGAATGGATGACAAGCGGGCTGCGCATTTTATGCACTATCCTATGGAAGAAGTGCACCTGCAACAAATTTCTTCCAGTAAACATTATATTGACACTCCGCAGACAGTACTCTTGGCACCAGTTCACACTGCAAACATTGCATGTACAGATGGAAAAACTGAAGTTTTTTGGGGGGGTAAATTAACTGCAGTTTTACAGAATCTAATCTTTGATTAACATCATTGTGTATGAGATCTTTCTCTTAATTTGAGAGGGCGACTTGTTTGTCTTTAACCACTTGCCGCCGGGGTTTACGGACATGGATGCTTTATACGCTTGGCCAGGGGTCTCCGAAATCGGAAAAAGGGAACTGGGCCTGGTGACAAAAAACTGTTCTCGGAACAAAAGACCAGGCTGCTGGCCATTACCAACATTTTTTCACTCTCAATAGTGGAGATAATCCAGCCTTGTTTTGAAACAGTATGCCACGGTTTGGGGCATTTACCGGTAGTGCGAGTGGATTACCACTGGGGACAAAAGCACTCCACTACCACAGTGATGAGCTGCACAGGCACCGCTGCATGCTACTCTGGCCTCTTTTGAACAGAGGTCAGCAGCGCACTGTGCCAGGTTCCTGAACAAAAGAAAGTTATATAACACTGCACAATCTGGGCTCTTTTTCAAGGCTACAGGCCTGACTGAAATACTCGGGCGTCAATAGATTTTGTCTGTCAGACTAGAGTAGCCACCAGACAGTCATTCGTGTGGGTGTAAAGGTCAGTTAATCTTGAAACTGTCCCGATTATGTGCAGTACATTTTTCAAACCACCTGGCAGCAAGTGGTTAAACATGTTTGTTAAAGAGGTCTCAGTTTAATTTTTTCATTTTAAAAATAATTTTTGGCCTTCCCTGGTGTACATCAGGCTGTTATTTTTGCCTTTTCATTTTCCTTCCCCCTTTTTTTCTTTCTCTTTTCCCCGTTCTTTTCTTTGTGCCATTTTGCACCATTTTGTAGCTCCCGTACCATCACTTTTTTTTCTTGTGGACTTGCCTCCAAGCACTCCCTATCGCTTCCTTTGTTTCCTTCCTAAGCAACAGCCTTGCTAAGACACTCTAACCCATCAGCACCTTGGCACTTAACCCCAAGTTCTCTCACTGCACTGCTCTTTAAAAGAAAGAAAACGTTTAAAAAAATGATAACAGACCCAGACACGTTTAAAAACCTGTCTTGTGAAAAGAGCATCTTGTTCAGGTTTGGGAACTGAAAGGAATAGCCGGGGGGAACAACTCCATCTAAGACAAGACACTTCATCAGTGAACATCAAGGAAAGCCTATCACGAACTCTGCGTGCATTCACTCGCCGGGTCTCCTTGGGTTTTGTGGATAATAGGAGTTGGCCAGAGAAAGAAATAGCCCTGTGAGATTTTCAATTGAACTGTGGAAAAAAAATCCTCTGGTGGTTCACGTTAATTTCAATTTAAGAGCCCACTTACAGTTGTCTGCTCCAAGCCATCTCCGGCTTGGGCTGAAGGGGCGGGGGAATGAAACGGAGCCTATATTTGTGCCCCCTTCACATGGATGTTCTCTGGAATGCCGTTTGTGGCTCTCACGGTTGGTGTCTCATTTCAAGAAGAATCGCCCACCGGGGAACCCTGTTCTGCCCATCAGTATATAGGGGAACCTGATGCTTTCAAATGGAGAACAACCTCTTTTGATTGCTCTCTTTCAAGTTCTAGGGTTCCTGTCAAATTTGGGCCCTCCGGAAGGAGGGAAAAACCATTCACTGGAAAACCAAAATCAAATTCAGCAAAATCCCTTGGAGGGAAACAAACGGATGTTCGAAATTTGTAACAGTGAGAAAGCTTGACCAAAATGGGTGCCTGGGGTTGAAATGCCAACTTGAGTCATCAGTGAGATGGATAGGGATGAAGCATTTAAAAAAAAAAGTAACCAAAAACTAATTATTTGGGAGCGTTTCATCTGAATTCAAGTGCATGTGTGAGAAACATCGCAGGGATAAGCTGGCCAGCCTGATGTGTGAGTTTGGGTGTATGCACATGTACATGTGTGTATTCGGTGTGGCTGTTCATGTATTTCTCACTGTCCTGGGCATCTCAATGTGTCGATTCTAAAGGAAGGAAGTTTTTGACAAAAAGACAGGCGTATGGAATTCTAGGATGGTATCTCAAAGAGGTCAAGTCAGAAAGATTTTCCTGCGGAAGATGTAGGCATTTCAAATATATGCACCATTTTGAATGAAAATTTGTGAGTAAAATGCGGCATTGGAGAGATTTATGTTCAAGTTAGCTCTGCCATTCTTTCACAAACATGTGAAACTTGGAAGTCTTCAGATACTTCTAGAAAGAGTGTGCAATCATCCAAAATGGCTTAACCACTTTCTGCCGGGGAACCCCATTTCGAGCACCATGGGTTTATACGCAGCGGAGCCAGGGTGCCTGAAATGGGACAAAACAGCTGGTCCATGTAACAGAAGACCGTACTCGGAACAAAAGACCTGCTGCTGGGAATTGCCTTCATTTTTCAGCTTGCATTTTTGAAGGTAATCCGTCACTGTTTTTAAACAGTATACCACTGTTTTGGGCATTGCGCACCCACGGATTAGCATTACGGACAAAAGTGCTTCAGGGCCCCATTGATGAGCAACACAGCACTGCTGCATGCGAATCCATTCGTGTTTGAAAAGACACTACTGACGTTCACTGGGAACAAAGGAAATTATGCAACACCTCATAGATTCTGGGCTCTCTTTACAGGGCAGCAGGCCTGGCTGAAATACTCAAGAGTCAATGCAGGTTGCCTGTCAGCTTAGAGTAGCCTCCAAACAGTCAATTTTTGAAGATTTTTGAAAACTGAAAATCTTGAAAATGGCCCTTACATGTATATGTGCACTGCATTTTTAAAAGCACCCGGCAGCAAGTGGTTAATGTACATCTGTACATGTTCCTGACTATTCAAGTGCACATTTTTTTTTCCCCCCGGGAAAAATATTCGCAAAAGGTAAAAACCGAAATCAAAGAGAAGCATCCCCGGGAAAGATGACTCACAGTTTGTACATGTAGTTTGGGGTGATTGGGATTTTTTTCCTCTGACCTTTAATTTGCCATGAAAACAAGGATCAAAGTAAAGCACCGTATATCGCTATGTAGCGTTTTGCATTGTGGATGTTACTTTCTCAGCCGGAATCATAAAGAGAGTTCCTTGTCTATTATTTCCCCTTCCAGCTCTGTCTTAATTGACTGTCTTGCTCCATAATGTCCAGAGAGTGATGCTAGTGGACCGTTAAATCCGAACATCAGGGTTCATGTTTCTCGGTACTAATCTGGGAGTGACATCTTTGAGTCCCTACATGGTTTCTTTCAGAAAGATTTCTCATTGCGTAGTAACATGATCGCCCATGCCCGACCGTAAATTGAACGAAGAAGTTTTGCCCTCAAGTCATTGATGTCAGGGTTCCTTTCCCAGATCAAGCAAACTACATGTATCTCTGTTTCTCTGTTGCATCTGTTGTTCTTTCCTGTCATCAGCATGTGCTGTGCTGTTCTAGAATATTTTGAGAACACTTGAAATGGGAAAGAGGATTTTATTGTTCATGACTTCAAAAATTTTGTTATGAAAACCCCCCCTTTTTTGAGTAGAACAACATGTGAGAAATTGCATTTACATGAATTTTGAAGGATGCTGACACTCAGGACAAAAAATAGCTCATGGAAAAACAAAATAAAATATTAAGGACATCAACGTTTTAGAGTGAACTTTTGTCTGAGTTGCCCTCTGCAGGGATTCACCTGAGGTGAGAGCTGGTTAATTATGCACAAATATACGTTATCATGCTTTACGTACGGTAACCTCAGAGCACAAGACGTTTTGCCTCACTTTGTAACACCCCCCCTATAGGTACGAATCCACTGATCTGTCAGTAGGCATTCATGATGGCCCCCTTTAATGGTGGAAAGCATTGTGTTCTTTACCAAGCAACTATCAAAAAACAGAGGCTCTGCTGTAATGGTTATTACAGCACTTTTCGCCATCGGTGGGGGCCACTTCAAATGACCAGTGATAGCATTATTATGGGTATCACTTTTGTCTGTATGAGGATGGGCAAGTCTTACAGGGATTCTTTGCAGAAAAAACCAGTTGCCAAGGACATGAAAAAAAAATTTGTTGCTTTTTTGCGTGCCTGCCCTTCATGGTAGTGCAATGCATGCGCATCTTGTGTACCTGTACATGTTTGTCATGTGTACATGCAGCGCACTCTCAAATTGATCTGAAATTGCCTGTTGCTTCTCTGCTGATTCAGTGCTTGTTTGCAACAAGTAAGACATCTATTGTGTAGTGAAAAACTGATTCACTGCACCATGAGAGAAATCTGCGTATAAACATGAACAAACAGATAAGTTAAGCTTTTAGATAAGATTTGAAGAAAGCAATGCCAGGCTGGGTCCTTAGACTAATCGACAAAGCATTCCATGAACAAGGGGCAGCGATCAAGAAATCCTGTCCCCAAAATGCCCTCCGTCTTGCTAGTGGTACAGTGGGCAATTTTACATCACTGAATGGCAACCGACGCGTGGGCTGTGTGGTGAGATGAGTTGTTTGATGTATTGAGGTGCAGTGCCAGTAACTGGGTTTTGTATATTATGCGCTGCTGAACAGGAATCCAATGAAGTTCTTTTAGGATCAGATTGATATGATTACACTTCAGGATACGGGATGAAATGCTTTGTGGGGTGATTGATTGTCAAAGCTGAAAGTCGTAGGAGGGAATTGCAGTAGTCCAGCGCCGACGTCACAAAGGCATGAATGAGCTGTTCAACCATTTTTAAGGCAAGAATTCAGCAAATGTGATCAGTGTTTCTCAGGCGAAACAAATCAGCACAAGTAGTATTTTGCACTTGGTCCTTGATGTTGAAGTTGTTGCTCAAGATTATGCAGAGGTTTCTGGCAGTTTTTCTGATGAGCATAGCACGGCCATCAAAATTAATGTTTCAGTTGGGCATTTTTTTGTGAGCTACTATCCTGGACAAAATTGTTGGGACACGTGTCAATAGCCATACCCTTTCCAGCTAGGTCCCCCACTCCCTCAGTCAATGTTTGTCATCTCGAGCCGGAGCACAGACCGTGCAGTGAGACCAACATTGAGAGGGAGCCTGGGGGTGAGGCGCCCAACGAGATTTGACCAGGATTGTAGATTGATGCGATGAGTTCAACACAGGTATGCTTATTTGATCACTATTGGGCTGAGTTTTTGTTTGGCTCCATCCAACCCTTCACATCAGCGGCGCATGCTCCTATTTGGGCAACTACAATGTCGGCATTCCTCGAGATGAGATACAGGTATGTAGGGCAAAGCGTCACAGCATGGAGCTATGCATAACATAGAATTATGCTTGACTGGTCCATGTTTCCACGCGATGGTAGCCACAGTTGAGGTGCACAATGAAAGCAACCACAGGACACGACACTCATCCATGGGGCACACCAAAGAAGAGTCACAGGCGGGACGAGTAGGACGTGGCAGTTTTTACTGATTAAGTTGGGTCTTCCACATGCAAAGTTTCCCACTTTAGTTTTGAATTTCTCAGACTTGTATCTGCATACATGTGCATTCACATGCATATCCGCACATCTACATGTGTAGAGTTATCGTCACCAATAAAGAGGCTACTTAAGTGTGGCAGCATCAACGCTTCATGAGTTTGGGTTGTTCAGTGGAGCTGTTGACGTTTTTGTTTTAAATTTTTTTATTTTTTTTTTTTCTCATTTTGTGGTGTTGATGGCAAAGAGATCTGACCTGTTGTTTTATGCCTCGAGGTCTTTTGTTTTCTTCTTGAGCCGCTCAGAAAGTGCTGAGTGTCCAAAGAGACACTCAGCACTCAGTGTTACACATTTGACTCGCTTTTAAGCCAGAGGCTAATGATGACGTCTGACAAAAAGCAAGGCCAAACAGATACAGGTGAGTGCATTTGGGGAGGAGGTAAATGGGTCCGGTTTCGCACAGGAGCAGGCTATTAAGGGTTAGGGCCATGTCTCCTGAGATATTTTACTGGCAACTTGGCCCATTTTGAATGTTGGTTTCTGAAGGAATTCTCCCAATAGAAATCTGGTAATGATATTTTCGAGAATTTAAAATGAATTTCTCATGAACACAGGAAATGCAAAAAGGAAGTCCGGACACCTGTTGCTGTCCTGAAGTGCTGTATCCTATTTCACTCAGAGCTTTTTTATTGTCCAGTAAATGAAAAGGAAAACTTCACTACTTGCAGCAGCTTAAAAACCAAATGTCCATTAAAAGTGTGATAGCAACATTGCCAGAAATTTCAAATCAGTTTCTCATTACTTTACACTTGTTTAAATGTTTTGAGTACAAATTGCATGATAATTATAGTAAAATTTCTAATGAGCACAAGTGTGGAATGAAAAGACACGTTGTACATGTGAGTACATGTCAGTGTACATCCGTAATTTCCTTTCCTTGTACACTTGGCCTAATGGATGAATTTATGATACCTTAGTAACTAACGCTGCAGGTGATTGAAGTTCAGAGAGTTTTAACAGATGTTCAGGGCTCTTGCTTGATTATGGTTTTTCGGGGGTGGGTTAGTGCATCTTTTATTCCTTGAAATTTATTCAGACACCAAGTTTATTGAGTTGATATACTAAGTGATAGACTGGATAGTTTTGACTTGGTTTCAAGGCTTTACAGATGTACATGTACAGTGAGCTTATACCCACACAAATGAGACATGTGCGTGTCGCTGGTTGGTCCAGAAACTTTACCTGCTACAAACGTGTTACAACTAAAAAGATGAATAGTGATCTGATGAAGTCTGTGCAAAAAAAGTGACTTGTTTGATAAATTAGGATTTCT
>NW_019091493.1:452778-505680 GCF_001949145.1 Acanthaster planci
CCTGCTAAGGCAATATTTACAGCACATGTTGTGCTAGATTTTGCCCTGACACCGATGTATATTCACACTGCGTTCTAAGCACTGTTGCCTACTGTATGTACCCACTGCTGCATTGGATTTAAGCCAGCCACCAGCTTCAGGCAAACTTGGTTATTGAGTGGTTAAGAAATCTGCACAGGTTAGCAGGAGGTCATGAGTTCCAATCCCACCCCAGCAAGTGTGCAATTTCTTTCTAACTCTCAGATCGCACTGAGAACAATGTGTGAAAATATTTGTTGGTGCAAGAGCAAAACCCTTATATAACAGACAGCCCTAATGCAAAGCCAACTTAATTTTGATGTACAGCATATTTAGTCATTCCTTTGATAAATCTTTGGTGATTTTTCAGGTGACTAAAACTTGGCATTACGTTCCGATAAATTCATAATCCAGTTTGCTTTAAACAGATTTACAAGCAGATTTTTATTCGTTTTATACATGCACAGTAACTTATACACATACAGTTGTTGTCCACTATTGGCATCCATTATAAGCAAAAGTGATATTTCATTTTATTGTTTTTTTGGGGAGGGTTAAATATATATATTCCATTATCTGGCAATTTTGCAGGGTCAGTGTGGTTCCCAGTGATCGTTATTTGTACACTTACATACTTGTCCATCAGTGGCGTAATGGGGGTGCATTTAAAGGGGGGGGGTGGCTTGCGGGGTATCATTTTCTGGAAGGGACAGTGGTTTGGTTATGTCGCAATGAAATCACTAGATTTTTTTCTTTCTTTTATTTCCGAGTGGGAGGGCACCCGGAGGGGGGGAGGGGCATGCCTCCCCTTTAATTCTGCCACTGCTGTCCACATCAGTCTGTGGCCAGTGCATGCTGCTCCTTGTCAGCACACAGATTGGTAACACCACTGGCAACCGGAACTATGAGGCGCCAGACTTACGATACGCACCCAATGCATGTAGAGCATACTGTGTCATCTGAAATTAAATTATGATTGCACAGTCTGCATACTTGTATCGTAGTTTCCTTGTGAACAATCGTTCCATTGAAAACCAAAGAAATGTGTTTGTGTTAAGCATAACCCACAAACTTGCAATTATTTTCACTTTCAAGGGGGTTCCCACTTTACAAGACAAAAACGTGTAAGTGATGCAGTTGTGAACCATGTGTGAATTTTCGTGGTGTTTTTGTCAAAGCTATTTTCTCCCACATTCATGAAGCTTTCTCTCTGTTCACCGTCTTAGTTCCCTGCCATCTGTTGTCACCTATAACTACTGTTCCTGAACCCCTTGCTGCTGTTGATGTCGCAGAACGTGCCATCGTCACTCTCGTCTGGAAAAGTGGGATAAACCTTGGCACTGCTGTAGTTGGAGTTGTACCATGTTTGGAAATGCTGTACTGTAGAAAGTTATACAAGACAGAAAACCCGGCTTCAAGATTACCTAATTTTCAGCTCAATTAGCTTTTTTCTTTATACCATTATCTTTTGCCAGCTAATTAATTTCTACCTTTTGTGGCTTTTAGTTTTTTCAGCTCCGAAAAGCCTTCCCATGTGTTCAATCCTCATCTCGGTTGGCTAAACATATGGAGCTGCAGAAGAAATAAGTGTCCCGGAAAAAAAAAAAAAGACTGAATTTACCTTGTTTCTAACAGCCTCCATTTGGTGGACTGGACTGGAGGAGAAATTAAGCTGGAAGTTACAATACTCACCCTTGTTGCCTTGTTCAAGAACAAAACTTGACTTGGTAGCCATCACTCGTTGGTACCGTCTAATTGTGTCTCTTGCCGCATGGTGTCAGAGGGGTCCACAGCCGGTACCTGTTGCTTTGCAGGGGGCCTAGAGGATACTTGTTGACATGGGCGTGGCACATCATAAGGCTGCTCCACTCTTGAGTTCCCACTTTTGGATGTTGGAATGCGAGGGCTGTTCTGTGCTGTGTTGTCTGGGTGTGTTCGTCTCGCATCATCACCTGACCAGGAATGCCTGTTACTGGCTTCATCATTTGCCGCAGCACAGGAATCACTGTTTTGCTCATCTGATGCCGTAGGGTTGGGGTGTCTGGCCTGCGGGACTTCGTAAGGGTGGTCTGGAATTAAATCCGGTGTTCTCGACTTGCGTTCGTTCTGGTTTCTCATTGCAGGTTTGTCAAGGTTGACAATGATGTAAGGTTTCGCGGCCGGCATGGGCTTGGACTCTGATACCTGCTCGTATCCCTCGAGTTGGTTCCTGCGCATTGAGTTGCCGCGGTTGAAGCTGTCGTAAGTGTGCTCCTTTGGCATATGCAGTAAGCCAGATGACTCAACAGTGGGCCTTGTTTCAGGCAAACTGCTGTAGTCTCGGGTTTTGTCCTGTTGCTGGGCCGGTGTGACTGTCATTTTGGTTTTGAGAGCATCTTGACTGCTGTTTGAAGTTGGCCGGGAGTCTTTGATTTTAACAGTGGGATGCTGTGCTGTAGGAGATGTTTTGGGATTGCGTGCTGTGGGGCCCTGCATGCCACCGTTTGTCTTGCTGATTTTATTGTCTGATGAATTGCGTACTCTTCTTGATGAGCTCTCACTTTGGTCTGTCTTTTTGATGTTGGTCTTATCATAATGGGCCTCTCCTGGGTCTATTGATGCATGTGGTATCGTGGGTCTTTGAATGATCTGATTTCTAATCACTGTGGTCTGGTGTTCTAAAGTGTCATATGTTTGTTCGCCTTGTGCGACGGATTGCATCCGGGTTTGTGTTCCGTTCAAGGTATCGCCAGGGTGTATGATCTCACGTTGCTTGTTTGCTGTTTGAATTTCACTTGATGCTTCTATTTCATGCTGGTCTGTGGATGTTTCATTGTCGTCTGGTAGCTCACCTTGATTTGTCACCTCTGTGTTGTTGGCATGTGGGATGAGGTACAGTTCTTGCATCTGCCATGCTGAGGTATCTGCGACGTAAATGTTGCTCTCGTTGAATGGTCCCGGGGCTGAATCATCACTGTCGGGAGTCGTCACCTTGTCCTCGTCAACTCCAGAATCATCATCTCGGTCTGAGGTGCTAGGATTGACAGTGAAGTAGTTTGGGCCAGACTTTGTTTGTTTGTTGGGGTGGACATCATCTTTCTTGTTAGAATAGTCTTGGCCTGGCACCTTGATCATGCTGTCCACTGATGAATCATCATCTTGATCGTCACTATCGGAGGAGCTTGGAAGGACGATATGGTATCCAGGCTCAAGCTTCTTGCGTCCAGTCTGATGGACATTGCCCTTCTCTTCAAGAGGCTTGCCTTGGTCTAGCCTTTCAGTCCCAAGAATGTTTTCTGCAGAATTGCTGGCCTCGTCATTTCTGTCAGGGGAGGCCTCCAGAGGGACTTGGCTGTAGGCATGGCTGCCATTGGGCACACTGTCTGTGGCTGATGGTTAAAAGACAGAAAGGGTTGGGATAATGGGAGGGGTTGCGTTATTTCCTGACACAGTGTAGGATAGCAGAAATGCCTGATGTTCGGATTGGACTGATTACATGTTGATGCACAGCAGCAGGGCTGCACAATTAAACCCACCACAAGTCCAGTCCTATCATATTTTATTTTACAAGACCAGTCACAAGTAATGAGGTGAGTTATGACGAAGGAATGTTTTTCCACAGTTCGTTTGAATAGCTTATGACTTGGCCTTAGAGTGCAAAGTCTTCCAAATGGTTTATCCACTGTGTTGTTCCTAGAATTCTAGTTTATAATTATGTAGCATATTAACATTAATGCATACAGAAAAAACAAAATTTCAATGTGCTTAACAAATTAAAATGGTAATTAAGAGTTGCATATTTTTATGACGTGACGTGCAGTTGAAGAATTAAAACACAAAATGTATCTCAAATTCATACGACGTTGTACGTGTACTTTGTGTACTAAAAATATTAATGGAGTTAAAACCCAAAGAGGTCTGGAATTATTACACATGCTCACGTAAAAGCCCATTGTAGCTTGTCAGAATATGGGTTTAATTTTGGCAATTGTCAACCTTTTCTTGTGAATTTTAGTCGATGTGCCCCCCTCTTTTTTGTTTTACAGATTCATGAAATTGGAAACTACATATACATTAAATGCAGTACCCTTCACTTTGTGCAAAGATAAATGCTGACATGTTGTCACGTTGTCATTCTCTTGGTGTAGCAGCTCGATTGCTGTAGCCTTTGTTCAGTTTTATTCATAAATATCTCTTTAGAATGTTCACATATTTTTCTGTGTGCATAGTCAAGCTTTCAGCTTCAACAGTGGGCACGCTTTTGCCAAACTTAGTTTGGGAAATAGTACAGTCATGCAACAACACTTATAAGTCCCCTGAAATCTCCTAATTTCAAAAGCAGTTGAAGCCGGCTCCAACTATGGGGATAAGCTCTGCGTTTCTGCAACAGTGTTCTGATATAGCCCAGATGAGCTGGCACGAGATTTTTGTTTTTATTTGTTGTGCGATCGGGATACAAAGCATCCTTTAACTCTCCATCAGTTTTAACAGAAGACAGTCAACTCACCTTTTGTCCTCCTTGTTCTAGTCTTCCTATGTGACCTCTTCTTGCTGTGTCTCCCTGGGCCACTCTTTTTGGTCAGTAGCGTTGTTCGACTGGGCAGCGCTGGCGGTACACATTCATTGATTTCTTCGTAGAGCCGTGTTCCCTCGTCTTCCTGCCTTGGTAAGTCTGGATGCGTCATGGGCCTGGATGTTGGATGGTCAGCACCATCCATGGGAGATATGTCATCTCTTCTGTCCTTGGTTGATGGCGGTCCACCATTCCTGCTGCGTTTTCTTCGAACACACCATGTCACAATGAGAGCGATGACCAGAACTGTATTAATGGGCACTGCCACCTTCACACTTATGTGTATGTCAGGTGATCCTAGAGAACTAGATGGAGGTGTTTTAGTAGATAGTTCCAATTCTGTGGTTGTTGGTGCAGTTTGAGGTTTGGTATTCTCGAGGATGATGGGATCATTGGAACAAGAACTCTCAGTAGTGGTGCAGTTCAAGACTATGTCGTTTAAGGTCTCAGTAACATTGAGCAATGTTATTTTCCCAGGTTGGCTTGGAAACTTTTGGATTTGCTGCACGTGCTTATTAGGACTCTCCAACTTGAAGTAGAGTATAGGATCGTTTTCGGCTGTAATACATCTAAAAATCTTTGAGTCACCCTTCATCTCGGATATCATGGGAATGACCAAACAAGCAGGCTCCTCTGTTACTGTTAGTGTTACGCTATCAGAAGTTGTCCGGGTGCTTTCATTTTGAAATGAAGCATGTACTTGGCATTTGTATAATCCACTGTCACCCTGTTGCGCATTATTAACCACAAGTTTCAGTGTCTTTTTTTGCTCTTTGCCATTATAAGGGTGGCTTCCGGAATAATTGCCTGTGGAAGTTTTTGAACTTTCTGTCATCATGTTGGGGAGGGAGATGTCAATATCTTTCCCATTAGAGCAATGGAAGCTAAGTTTCTGTGCCAAGTTTCCAAAACTTATCTCGTAACTTAGCTCAAATGTGTTGCCTTGCAGCACTATGAAGGCAGAATTTTCATTTTCCCTTTGGAGAGAAACGTGTTGGCTTGCAGACTTGCAGCTCACAACCAGCAGGACTAATAGGAGAGAAAGAAACGCTGTCTTGCATGTAGACTGAGCCATCCTGGAACTTGTTAATTTTAATCATCCAGTTGGCATTTATATGGCAAGGCACAAAACACTGAAAAGTGATACTCCAGTCCCACACTGTGTGCAGCTGTCTCTTTCCCATAAAGCGTGGCTTCACAAATGTTTGCAGGGAAGGATACGTACATGTATACTGTTTGTTCACACAATGGTAGCACCTCCTATCCCTGAAGGAAATGAACTCCTTGGATAAATAAACAAATGACATCACTTGCGTTTTGTCCATCATGCCGTGATACTATCCTGTCTCTGTGAGCCAGCATGCGACATGACTTCCTTGTGGTTTTCGAAGAACAATCAGTTGAAAAAAACAAGGTACAATCGTTCGCGTCTCTATTCAATACCTGTTCGAACCTTTTAAACATGAAATAAAAAGTGTACAACTGTTTGTGTTTGAAAGCAGTTTTCAGTGTTTTTTTTTAAATAGCAAATTACATTTACGTACATACCGCCAAAGCATAATGTCAACTCTTTCAAAGTACATCAATATCTGTGGCATTAACATTATGTTTTAAAGCTTGTTTTCTGAAGAAGTAGCTGTAATATTTTTCAAATTGCTTGTTGTGGCATAGCCAGTGCCTGTAAAGGTGAATCAAAGCCCTCAAATCGAAGAGATAGTCCACTTGGGGGTTTTGTAATATTTGGAATGCGTAAAGCTTCATTTTATGAAAATTTTCCAAGTTTTTAGTGTAATTAGACCACAAGGCTGAGCCAGATTCAAATTTCACTACTTCTGAATATTCAAGTGTTTGACTTTTTGTTCGATGGAAATACCTGGTTCTTCCAAATTTCCATTAAAAGCAGAAACCATACACAAAAACGGAAAGTAAATGTTTGGCCTTATTGTTGGGAATATGCATTCAGCTGCCTGTAAGTTTACTCATAATGTTTTGATATATGCTTTTAAAATGCAATTGTGTACACAAAATATTGAATTTTTTTCACTTTTTCTTTCATTGATTTTCGTTTTCAAATTTTCAATTTCAACAAGTATTTGAATATTACAGGTATACACAGAATATCCAAATTAGCGCAACACGAAATCAGATATTTTCACACCTCTTTCAGGCCAGTTTTCAGGATAGCCTTATTAAATTGAAACATCCAAAACAAATTACTTCCCTATTTGTAACCTTGATGAAAACTTTCACAGCAGAGTACAATGAACCTTGAAACACCCACCGCAATAAAGTCATTGCTAGGTTTCAGTTCTTACTTCTTTAAACCATTAACTTGTGTTATATGCAAATCACTTTGCCTGCATGTACAAGTACTTGTGTTTCAGTTATATTTTCCTTGAGAAAAAATAAGCAGTACAAAAGTACAGTGAACAGCAACAAAATTGTTTATTGTACTTTTGCACTGTTTATTTTTGCTCAAGGAAATAGAACTGAAATACAGGTATATTTTTGCATTGGGGAGATGCTGATATATAACAGGTTTTGCCCTTTAATACCCAATGTACATTAGCAGGAGGTCGTGGGTTCGAGTCCCACCTGAGTAAGCTTGAGAGTTTGCAAAGACAAGCACTCAGCACACAGTGCTCATTAATATACTTGAAGTACTTGAACAACAAATGTCTTCTACATGACCTAAACTGCACACATGTACATTTGTCTGGCTTTTGTTTTGTGAGAGCACTTTCTCCTCTGTGGGGGATGAGCTCCAAATTCTAGGTCCAAAACGTCTGAGGAGAGCTACCTGGTAACCTTTCTGTGGATGCAAATGCTGTAAAGTGATGGTAATTTGCAAGCATATCACCTCTGGTCCAAGTGCTCAGAGCCTGCCGTCAACTTGGAACCACTGAACAGGGCATTCCTTACTTTCCCTCCTCAATAACAATGAATATGTAACCATTTCAAAAACATCATAAATTTAATGTTTACCCCATTAATTGTGACTGCAAAATGAATAAAAAGAACCTGCGTTTCCCCGCCCACAAAAATCCCTTTTGGGCCATTTGCCAAAGTATAGTTAAAATAGTTAAAATGGTAACTTTCATTTTGATATTTCCCCTTTGACAAACTGATTTTTGCCCATCACTCAGTGACCTTTGATTTCTGTTTTTGCAATATCCTGATTTCATTTTCACTGAACTGAGCCAGCACATTCAGTTTAGTTCACCACATAAAGTTTGCAAACTCAAAAGTGAAAGCTGAACTGCCTTTTTACAAAATGAAAATTACGTAAACACTACAGTTGTGTCATTTGAATACATGTACATGAACGTGTTTCCTGTTCCTTGTATGCTGTCAGTTTTTAGTGTCAACAGAGCCAGACTATCCAGCTCTCTTTGCTACAATATTGTCCATCTAAATATTTATCCAAACTCAATGAGTCAATCTTGTCATTGTATTTATTTGGCAAAATGAAATCGTTTTTTAAAGGGAAATTGTTAGCATTCTAAAGGGAATTTATTTCAAAATACTTAACAGTGTTGGGGGTAATGATATGACAAGGATTAATTGAGGTGTTATAAAAACGGTAGGTGTTACTGTTGTAGGTGCTATATCAATATAATTGATGGAAGTTTCCCCAAATTGTTCCAATCCAATTGAAAACTTTGTCTAGTGCTTGAATGTCTCCTCTGTGATTGGGAGATCTGAAAGTTGCTTATTCCCTCAGTTCTCCTTCACCGCTTATTCCTGGACTGAATCCTCCCTCCTCCCTGGGCGCATGGCTTGGGTAGATTACTTGACTTCTGGCCACTGCTTTCCAGAGCTGCTTTCCATTTCTCCGAAATCTGTTTTAAAATATATGTGTAAATTGACACATGGTGACCAGCCCACCACATTCTCTCACATTATAAACTTTCTGCTTTTCGCTGTACTTTTTAACAATGTACATGTACATCAAGATGTGCATGTGATACAGTGACAAAGGGGTTTGTCCACAGAACCGTATACACTGTGCATGTGGAGATCTTAACTTTGTAAACATCACACAACATGTACTTATTTTTTTAGACAATTTCAAGCAGCTTGGTGGAATAAAACTGTGGAATCTGATAGCAGACTTACATCTGAGCACACGCTAATCTTTCACCATGCATAAATGAATACCTGTATTGGGCAAAATCCATCTCATAGCAAGGACCTGGAGCCTCTGTTACAGATCTCGTACTCACATTTCTCTTCTTGCTTCAGTTCCATAAACAAAGCATCCTGTACATCTTTAGCGTCACCAAATAAAAACCATCTTGTCTGTGTCACTGTTTTGTTTGCCATGCACTCCAGTGTTTCCCTCCTTCTTCGATTGTAGCCTGATATTCCCCTAATAATGAAAAAGTTCTGTTTTCAAAGGAATTCGTGCAGTTTGAGCACCCTTGACCGTTTTTGTTGGCCTTCCTTTCCTTGGAGGTGGGATAGGTCTTTTACCGAGAATGCATGTAAATACAAGGAATTAGTTAAAATCTCCCCCTACATGGTGCAGTGAACAAATTGATTTGTGCCAAGGAATGGATAGGATTGCATTTGTTTATGATTGAAGTATAACTTGTCTTTAATATTTTTTCATCATAAATATGTATGACATTTCACAGAACTGATTTTCAGTTTGATAAAATTGCACACAATTTCCTCCTTTTCTCTCGACCATGTCGAGCCACAATACATGTATCTCCACGTCTTTGCACTTATTATAAACTCGTAACCGTTTCACAGTTTGCATTTCTACTTGTTCAGTTTTTCTTCACACTTTTTCAGCGTTGGCATTATACTGCCTGACAGTTGATGTCTGCTTGGATTTTTCCCCGTTGAATTTGAAGAGATGCAATCAGAAATGATTTTGAACTTGTCGTTCAGCTGAGGCACCTTGGAAGAGTGAGAAGCCTGTTTAAAGTTACTTACGGTGTTTTTGTCTTGATCTGTACATTTACTTGACCCAGGCGGGTTGCCCGGCAGAGACGAGAGTGAACCAACCCTGGAGAAGCGAACATCCTACCCAGCTTCAGGCGACACGGTCAGCCGAAAGAGTGACCACTCCAGGGGCATCGAGAATGGACAGGTGCGTGGAAGCTCCTCTGGAGACATTTGAAAAGTGTTTATGTTTTCCCCAGAAAATACGGGCAAGCTGTTTTAGGTCGCTGTTTGTCAGAAACTGCCATATGGAATACTGAGGGGCTCTGTATCAGGTGCATGTAGTTTTAGGACAATGCACCTTGAAAATTCAAAGAAATCCATGACCATCAAATTTATGGATCCCTCCCAATGTTTCTGACATCTGGCATTCTTACCAGCAATTCAGCCCCACCTGGTCCAACGTACCAGGTACACGTACATATTGGATCATTGTGTCTCGGTTTGTCGAAGATTCAGGCATATGCATGTAATAGTTCACTTTGGTACTCAGGGACAAATTAGTATCCATGTCAGGTAGGTTGGATTTCTAATCCTTCAATTGCCGTGGAATACTTTTAAGGCATGTCCACAACTCATTCGGTGAACATTGTGCTGCGCAATGTGAGGAAAACTACCTGGTTCTATATTTAGCTGCCCTGTTTACAATATTTGTCATGCTCTGGACTTGGTTCAAACTACAATTACATGTATTTTTTTTCTTTTCATTTGCAGAATAAAAAATCTGCAGATTGGGAATTTAGTTATCATTATCTCTATAAAAATGTTGTAAAAAAATATTTTTTTCAAAATAAGAACTGATGGATGTAATATTCTGTATGCAAGTATGTGCTGCTTGCTGGCTCAATTACTGACAAGAATTGCTGCTTATAACTAGTATGACGATGGTTTCAATTTTTTGGGTACTGGTTCGTGACCTCTTTGTAGCTGGACACCAGTGATGCCGAGGACCTGATGGAGGACCTGAGCGACCGGATTGATGCGGCCATCTTGAATCGGCTGAACCAAGCCTCGTCCATCACCACTATGGGCCCCATCAGCAAGCTGGCGGTCTTTATTGCAAGGTACTGACAAGCTGGATTAAAGAGGGAAATGTCATGGTTACTGAATGAAAAAAGGGGAGGTGCTGAGATTGTTCTCTGCAGATTACAGCTGCTCTCGGGGGTTTCAGTGACAGATTTTACTGTTGATTCTAGGTGCATAGACTTAATTTTTCAGCATGGGTGTGATCAAATGTCTGTTACAACGGGACCGTGCTGCATCAGAATATTTGGAAGTAATTGGTCATGTTGCAGAATTGACCAAAATGACACAAAATGTACCTATTTTCACTCTTTATCGACATGTATCGAGCGGATGATGCCCTGAACTACAGCACATTGCAATTGAAAGTTAACCTCTGAAGGGCAACAATGTTTTTCCCCAGCCGAGAAAATGAATATTCATTCACTGACTTAAATTTCTTGGATTTTTGACAGTCTGACGATTGAAGATTGTGTCATTGGTGCAAACGCACATCCTCTCTCCAACTTCTGGGCCATACTACTATGTACGTTATCTCTTCCCCACCCCCCCATTCTCTTGCAGATACAACTATGACCCTTACCGCGATTCACCAAATGACAACCCAGATGCGGAACTACCACTGACTGCAGGGGACTACATATACGTCTACGGTGATCCGGATGAGGTGAGACCTCCCCACCTCCCCCCCCATCCCAGTTTGACAGAAAGTTACCTTGTTGTCTTGGAAACTTTCTGCACGCTTGACATGTTTTAATTTTTCTCTGCTTGAAAACTCAGACTGAGGTTTTGCCGTAACAGGTATTTTCTTCTTTGTATATTATTGCATCTACATCAAACGTCTTGAGTTGATAAAGAGTATTTGCTGAAATGATTTACTGTAGAAATACAAGATTTACAAAGGGCCTTTGAGGGACTACTTTTTCCTCAGGGGAAAAACTGGCAAGCTGGTATTGTAGTATTTGAATTAACAGATGTACTCCCCCCCTCCATCAGATTTATCATTTACTTTACTTATCAGTTGATTCAGCCTGAGGGCAAAGTGTCATCATGTCATCATGTTTCATTCCCATGGGATTGTGCACTTCATTCTCTCCAGGCGTACATGAATTAAAGAAAAAGAAAGTCCGTTCACTTTATTTTCTTAGTCATGTTGAGTTGGAGAAAAACATGACAAAGCCAGCATAAAAAACACGCTCACTAGCTAGCACTTCCTGATATCAATTTTATCTGTTTATCTCTGCCTGTCACTGCCACTTATAGATTTCCTGTGGGGTGACAGTAAGCAATGGCACTTTAGGTAGACTATGCTTCCCTCAGGTGTTGGAAATTTGAGCTTGTTGGCAGGATATCCCTTGATCAAATAGCATCAATTTGTTCCGAGATGTGGAGAGTTGGTCATTAATTGTTACTTCAGGGTTTAAAATATTATTTTCAGTGAGCTTTGGATGATATGCTTGCAAAAAACTTACATTGGTTTTCCCCCAGTTTAATGCTCAATCCAGCTCTATGAAAGTGAGTCACAAGTTGCCCGAGCCAATGGTCCAAACTTACATGGTAGGGGATCCAACTCGTGGGGGATCCAACTTGTGGGGGGGATGCAAACAAGGGGGATCTTCTCTGAAAAGAATGCCCAAAGATTTTTAAATTAGTTCCTTCTCCAATACAAGATGTTTGTCCATTTCCAATGTGTTGCCACTTTCACTTCCTGAAAAATTCACTAAAATGGCAAATGTCCCCAGGGACAGCTTGCACCTCCTGGCCCCCACCCCCTATGGTGCTACTTACAGTGTATTCGAATGTGACCAGCTCTATGAAAGTGAGTCACAAGTTGCCCGAGCCAATTTTAAGCTTAAGGCCTCCAAGAGAACAGTGCAGTGCACAGTGCAAAGGGTCAGGCACCCTCTGCATTTTTTCAGCCACATAATGTCCAGTTTCATGAGGACTCCAAACCGACCGATACATCAATGGAACAAGCTCAAGTTGCTCTGTCTACTGCCAACCGAATCAAACATTACTGGAAAGTAGCCCTGTGATTTATTATAATGAAAAGTGGGTTACAAATGTTTTTGTGTTCTGCTTATGAATTTGCAAGAGTCAGCTCTACACGAAGCTTGCTTAATGATCAGAGGGTACTGCACTCATAAATTTCAAACTTTTTATCTCCCTCCATTGCTTGAATTCTTTCAGTATGTTTCCCATCCCGATGCTGGGTTTTACTCCTGTGTCAAAATATGAGTATCACCCTGTCCATCATGCGACTGCATTTAGCAACAGGCCATGCCTTCCGTCAGAACTGCCCCCGCTTTTCCTTCTTTGAAATTACATGTTGACTTCCTCTTTGTGTAACCTACCATGATTTTCCAATGTTATGAGAACATCTTGTTTTATCAAATCAGAGTAATATTTCCTTAAATGGAAATAAATTTTATTTTTGGAAGCTTAGTCAGTTTTAGCCTTTGTAGGTGATCATGACAACAGAATTATGTTTAGAAAAACGAAGGGAAAGGATGGAAAAGTTTGTGAAATTTTGTTTTAATGCTTCGAAAAATTGTTGAAGAGGGGGTTTCACCTGAATTCCTTCTGCATGGTTTCAGCTACAGTACATGTAGTTCCTTTCTTCCATTCCTTACCTCAAGAGCGCCCCCTTTTGTTCATGCAGTGCTCTGTATAACTTTACCCAATTCTGTGGGGGGGGGGCTGTTTTTCTGTCCCGCATGATCATAATCATCCATCTGGCATTTTCTATTGCATGTTGCTTCCACCTTGTGTAGGAGTCAGAATGGGTGAGTGTTGAACCTCAAGGAGAAGGATTTGAATAGCTTCCTTCAATCTGTCATCTTATTTTCTTTTAACTTGTGTCACAGACAGGCCAGTTCAGAAGTTTACTTAGACCTAAGCATTTTATTTTCTAGTTTAACAGGCCTAAACCTCCTCGCGCTACTCAGGTATGCTGACTTTTTGGAAAGAATGCAAAGAAGCCAATGGGAATTGGTTGTGGAAGAATTCAGCTGCTGTAGACTTCTCTGTGTAGTTTGATGCTTGATCTCGGCTGGACACGTGGAGTGATATAGTTTGCAACCTTGGGAAATAAAAGAAGTCAGTATTAGAGGAAGTGGAAATTGATCAGGTTGAAATCTACTTAGGACAATTGAGAACTGGCCTGTGCTTTGTACAGTCTTGGTCCATGTACTTGTTGTCTATGTGCGGAAGAAGGGCATGGAGACTGGAATGGGCTACTTCACTGATGTTGGCGTCAGATTTCATTTTCTTGTCATGCTTGTAGATGTCACTCCAACTTACTTGCTTTGTGGTCTGTCTTTTCTCCCTAACCTCACTCAAAGTAAATCGGTTGTATTTACTTTTTCGGTTGTATTAATTTTTTCTTTGAGCATGGGTTTTATTCCATAGTTTACAGTGCCTTTGTTCTTTTTTTTCCCCTTGGAATGAGCTAGTAACCGAAGGGAAATGCTTGCCCAGTAACATGAATAATGCCTTCTGTAATTATTTGGTTTCACTGCATTGATCTCCACATATCTCGTGGTGATGTCATATCCAACACTGCTTTATATTACTAGGAAAAAATTTGTATGTGTATATATTGTGAAACTCATTTACATTTTTTTCTTTTCCCATACTGTTTAATCGCTCGAATTCGCAAGGTATAAAAGTTGCATCACATTGGATTTTTCTTTCTTTTTTATTAAGCACTATTTTGATTCTTAATGTGTTGTAATGCTTAAAGTCACACACTGAATGCACATTTTACTGCGATATACTTGTATATAGATTTGGTTCAGTGTGAAAAACTTGCACAAGTGTTGCATGGAATTGTCCACAGAAATGTTAAATTATTTTTAAATGGTCTTTTAAGTAAAAATATCAATAGTTTGTTCTAAGTGAAGTTAGAGGTGAGATACCATACAGTGAATTAGTTCATCAGTAGTTTTATTCTTCTGAAGGCGAGAATTTTTTATAAGTTGATGCAAAAAGATAGTATTTTCTGTGGTCTCAAGAAAAACAAATAAGGGTCTTGAAGTCGGAGGGAAGAATTAAAAAGAATATGTTTTCCTAAAAGGGACTTTTGCAGTCGGTCTGACAGCGAAGTAATAAGGGGGGGAGTTTTACATTTGCATTGGTAAATTGTTTGGCGGAGCCAAGACCTCTCAAAATGAAAAATTTCCTTTTTTCCAGTTCTAATCTGGAAGGTTGGCAGATCCGAGCACCAACTCTTACTATAATTTGTGTCACAAACATTATTTGAAACAAAAATGTTAACCTGTTGAAGGGTCGATACATGTATATTACTATTAAGATCCCTTTAAGCAAGATCTTGCTTTTGCAAAAGCAAACATGTCCTATTCTGTCATCTTGCAAATAAGAAAAATGACAAAACCAGTCAAAATTATGTTAATTGTCTTTTGCTTTGGTGAAATCACGAGCTCATGTCGTATTAAATGTCAGTTTCAAGTGGTATAGTAAAGTAACATTGATTTTTAACAATTTTCGTCCCAATTTAACCCTATTTCCTGCAGCGTACTTTGCTCACCCGTATGGTTTGTTTGATGATATATGCTGCAGTTGAAAGTTTATCCTTACAGATTTCTTTACTCTTATGTAATTGCCTCTTCTTTTTCTTCGGTTTCATCTCTGTGTATATTTTTATGTCGCCAGGATGGTTTCTATGATGGCGAGCTGATGAATGGCCAAAGAGGATTGGTGCCCAGCAATTTCATTGAAAGAGTTGCAGGTATGCAGACAAAGATGTGCATGTTTTTGTACATATATGTGCACCAGTGATGAGACACAATATGGCAGACACTACTGTCCTGGATGGCTGGTCCCCTGCAGTGCCCTTAGAAAGTGTTGCAGGTTGAAATGCATTGGAGTCCTTTTTTAAGAGTTTTGTTGCGTAATATAGAGTGTGATCTACAGGTGTACAGTAAAGTGTTTCTTGGGTTTTGCAAAGCAGATCGTGGTGAACGAATAAGACTTTCAGAAACCTATCTCTGACTTGTGTTTGATCAAAACTCCTACTAAAGTACTCATTCTGTAGGGTCGTAATTGCTATCTGGTCAAGACCGTGTGAATTGAGTTGTTTTGAGTCTTCCTCTTCCTCACAAATTTTTCTTTTGCTCAGCAAATAGTTTCGCTTGTTTCTGTGAACTTTATTCAAATTAGCACCCACTTTTGATTTAAGTGAAGCACCAAAACTGTTTTGAGAGATGCAGCTCTTTTCAGTGTAAGCGTTGTATTTTATTTGCCAGTGACAACTTCACCTGTTTTGGTTTGAAATGATGTTTACTTTTTGGCTGATGTATTGTTATATTTTTTTTTTATTCTTTTAACCGGTTCCTTTGCCACTTTGTTTTGTCTGTGTGTCTGTCACCACGTTGGCATTTGTTTGTCACCTGTGTTTAATCTAGGTACGAGAGATTTGAATGATATCAGAGGTAATTAAAAAGACCAAATTTACATGTGCCTCTCAAGTGAGCAACCTGCCATGAAACACCCTCCCCTGTCAGCTAAATAAGCTCCACCCCTTCCACCCTCCCACCCCAGCACTGCATATTTGCATGTTCTCATAGTTTTATACGCCATGTCTGGCTGCACATAATGTGGTAACAAATATTTTTTTTTTTTGCTTGGCCGTAGTATTTGTTTCATTGAAATTGAGTTTCAGATGAGTTGATGAAATCAAGCAGAAAGTTAGTGGCAGTTTATTATCTGTCTTCCACACTGAGGAGTTTTTTTTTCAGAATCTGTCCTTTAAAAATGTTGACACAATTTCACCACAAGAAAATTTGACTTAATTGTGAAACGTTTTCTAAGTGATTACACTTGTTACATCACAACTACATGAGCTGTGTAGCTCAGTGCTAATTTGTATCCAAGCATTGGAGGGACTTGTGGCATGTTTAGTTGCTACATGATGACATGTTTTTGTTTCCTTCTTGACTTCAAATGGGATGTCAAATTTTCTCAAACAGTACTGCTTTGTATGCGCCTAAAAGCACCCCACAAGAATGCCTACAAACTGACTTTTGCAGAGCGGTGTTGGGTAGATTGGAATGCAAAGATATTCTCCAAGCATTTGTGGAAGTACATCTCCTTGACCTTTGATAGATTTGTCTTGCATTCTGCTTTGTCAAAAGCAAGCCCCACAAAATGTAATCATCCCCACCCTTGCATGAGTGGGATTGAGTCTATATGCATGATAACAGCCTTATTGACACCCAAATATCCTTCACCTTTGCTTAAGTCAATTCTTGTAACATGATCTTATGGATCTTATGTCCTCAATGTAGAATTCTCTGTGGCTGTTGGGCACAATAGCCCAAATATTTGGGAATGAGGAAACTATTAGAAAATTCTTGAAACAGAGAAATTTCTAGTTTGGTCGCAGAGGAGACATTCCTCCTCAACAAGTCTTTATTCTGGAATCCTCAGTGCAGTGGGGAGATCTAGGAAAAGGAGTACCGCATTTAAATTTAGGGAAAGGGAGCAGGGCATAGATTGTAGTCAGACACAAGTTGAATCACAAATCAATTACTAGGCAAACGTATTAGAAAGAAGTTTGGTGACCAGACCCTAAACTTTGAAACAGTGGCCAGTGGATGGACTGGCAATGGAGTTGTGATGAGTGGCATTACCAATTACCTCCCTGATAAAGGGCACTTTACTTTGAAAGTAGAATAGATAGATAAACAGAATTCTGCTGATAGCTACAACAAAGTTAATTACTTAATCATGTGTATCTCACTGGGGAAAGTTCTTTTCATCTCTGCTTTCTGTTCTATGCATTTTCTGTCATCTGTATTGTACATCATGGTGTATGTGTGTAGATTCAGGTATAGTAAATGTGCATGCACTCATCTGGACATTTCCATTTCAGTTGGAAGGATTAGTGGATGAGATTTTGGTGAAGGTTGGATTAGGGGGAGTTTTATCAAAGGACAATGAAGTAATTTGAAACAAGTAGGATATGTTGTCAGTGCCCAAGAATGCACAAAAATTAGAAGCACAAACCAAATTTTAAGCAATGCTGTATTCACAACGTTTGTTCTTTTTTAAAATTTATCATCAGAGGAAGACATTCCTGGTTTCATGAACAACAATGGAATGGACAGCGATGGTAAGAGCTTTCCTGCTGTTTGACTGACTAAATGATTAATTTTGTCATTTGTTGTAACTCAAATGAATCGACTGGCAGTACTCGCTTAGCTGTAGTCAGTGATACGACCTACAGTCATAAACAGTAAATTAGTGCATGTGAAAGCGATTTTCAGTCTGTTAAAAAATCTGTTTGACATTTTTGGATATATGAATTCAAACATGAAAACTGCCAGATGTGTCTCTTAAAAGTTGTACTTCAGTTATACACCTTTTCACCTACGTGACTGGATTGCGCTAAATGTAAACAATACCACCATGTGTGGGGCGCTGTGGCCACGGTGATCGCATATATTCCTATGGACTGTTTCAACCACGTGCGAGCGCATGTGCGAACGCTGCATGCTTGACTAGTTTATCTTGGATAGGAAGATTACCTTCACAACACATCATGGGTCCAGCACGATCGTGACATCACAGGATCAAGGTCTATAGTCTTATTGCATATTTCCATGTTGGTTGTAAAACTACTGCATTAATGCTTGTTTTTGTGAAAGAGAGGAAAACCTTAACTGTATGTCCAGCAGATAAAAAATTGAGGTTAAAAGCGCGATGTCATTTCAACCGAGAAGCGTAGTGCAAACAAAGGAGATACGTGCTTGTGTTAGTTCAAGCACAGGTTCTCATGGTAATGCCTTTTACATACATAATTGATGCATTCGCTTATTCCATTGCAAATGGATAGAAAACAACCTTACCAGACTGTGCCACACTTGCACCTAACAGCAATATTTTGGTCTGTGCCATGCCCATAGCTTCCAAACTGGACTCCACAGGCTCTTCGGTCAAATACTCTCTAGAGGGCGCCCTTTCGGCACCGCCCAAACCTTCCCACGAGGCCTTGCTTTCCGACCCGCCCCTTGCCGTGGCCGGGAGTAGTAGTGCAGCTGCAGTAGGTGGTGTCGGGGCTCCAGACTTGGGTATCTTGAAAGGAAAAGGTTTCAATATGTAATTTTGTAGTTCATCGCCAGTGGCTAATTGTGGTGGTGGTGGCAGCAGCTTGCATTTTGTTCATCGTTCTCCTTTCCGTAATGTTTTCTGCTTGTGTGATGTGCGCAAGCTTTACCCGGCAAACCACATGTATAATCGCTTTGCTTGTAATTTTCATTGGTTGTTGTAAAGTTTTGTCTTAGAGAACCAGTTTTTGTTGTGATTCCTATCTGTAAAAGTACATGCATGTACATGTAGTTTGTTTTGTTTGTGAATATACATGTACATATGTGAGAGCTACTGAAAAAACTGGCAAATGCAAGTGCCTGGTTACTGTTGAGCTACCGATAATAAGAGAAAGGTTGGCTGTCAGTTCTGACAACTGAGCTGAATTCTCATCTTCAGATGCTTTTTTTTTGGCCGTTCTTCTTTAATTTGTCTGTTCTTGGTTATTATTCTAACGTTTTGTGATGTTTTATCTTTTCTTTTCACTTCTGTTTTTTACTAAATTATTCTTGCATTTCTTCTTGTTGACAAATCTACTCTCCACCCCAGTGACAAGACCTCTGTGCTTCAGTTGTAACCGTTCCTTATATATGTATGCATGCATTTTCCCGCATCGCAATAGATGTTGTGTCTTGGTTTTGGTGAAGTTCAGCCAGTGATCGACAAGTGTATCATCATTATTCAAGAGATCAAATCTGAGGCTAGTGCCTTTGATGTAATAGAATTTCTCATGCTTGTGCAGTCAAGTTACCAGACCAAGATGGTCAAGGTGCATGATATGCCAGCAACCAATGCAGAACTTACTGTATTAAACAAAATTGCTGAAGAAAAATATTATATTGATTTTTTTTTCAAACGAGTGCCCTGTGTACAGCATGAAAGTGATAAAAATCTGTACTTTTCATTTGCTGCATATTTTAATCAGAAGTTTGTTTAAACATTCTTGGCATGATCCTCTCAGATGACATGAAGGACTTGGACTTCAACAGTGAGGAGGAGGACCTGAACCGTGGCAACCTGAACCACTTTGCTGGGGAGCTGCAGAGCTTCAGCCGTAGCAGTGAGCACCACAGCGACCTGGAGGACATCCCGGAGGTGGATGAGGACAATGGGGTCAAAGGTCAGAGCAGGGCACTGGCCAGTGAGGAGGGACTGACCTCGCTCAGCGACATTGCAGCTGACTATGTGTTTGACGGTGAGAGGGGTTATGGGTTTCCTGGCCTCACGATTGCCTTATCACTGAGAATCAGTTGACCTGACGGTTCTAAATGGCGAAGCCCCCTTCTGATCAAATATTTCAACTCTATTAGCATTTTCACTAATTGGTTTTTGTCATTTCGGGCTTAACTTAGTCCAGCTTGTCTAGCTTGTAAGCAGGGGCCAATTTCATAGAGCTGCTTAAGAACAATATTTGCTTAAGCATGAAAAAACCTTGCTTGACAAATCACATTAGCAGCCAAAACTCCATGTGATGTATGTTGTTCTGGAATGGTATTCACCTGTCTTTTGGTTAGCATGACAATCACATAGATTTTGAGCTGGTAACCTTTGTTTTTTAAGCACGTTTTTTGCACTTAAGCAAATTTTGTGCTTATGCAGCTCTATGAAATTGGCCCCAGCTTACCATGTAGTCCAGTCCGTCAGTAGTCAAGTCTCAGACTATGCAAAGATGGTGTGACAAAGATATCCCCTTTTTGCTGGTCATCTCATGTTTTTAGTACTTGAGACTAATGTCACAAATTGACTTGTGACTGACTTTTACTTGGGATAGACTTCTGATGGACTAATAATATGACACATTTGTAGAGCACATTTCAGCACTAGCAGACCCCTGGTGTGCTGAATACCATATTATCCATACTGCACTGGTGGCAGAAGCTGGGGGAGGGGCATGCCCCCCCATCCTAGCAGGTCCCTAAATGGTTGGGACTTCATGAATCAGTCTATTAACTGCTTATGCCTGGTGGTTTCACAGGTGCTCTTCCCACTGTGAAAATTTCCCCTTCCGATTGAGGACCTACAAACATTTCTATGTAAACTAACCCATTTCAACTTCTAGGCGAGTGTTACAACCATTGGTGCAACCATTTCAAGGGTTACCAAGAATTACATCAATTGGAATAACCTACTCTGGCCTCACAGGTACTGAAATATGCTCCTGGGTGGAGAGAAGTCTGGGCAAAGTGACGTGCTAAAGGTGTACGTTCACAATGTATGCTGCATCACTGGCTTTGGACCCCGATCCTATGATCAGGAGTTACAAGCTGAAATCACTAGGCCACAGTGCTCCTGAAGGGAAAAAAAAGAAAGTGTGGAAAGACTTTGGAGTAAACCTTTGGAATAATGTTTGTCCTTACAGTCCCCTGTCCCAAGAAGCTTACCCTAGAGCGACAGCTCAAGAATAGCATCATCATCTCCTGGCTGCTGCCGGACACCATCGCGCCCGCTGACGTCCAAGAGTACTGTGTCTACGTCAACGGCCAGTTCCGGACGGCCACCAAGTGGGACGCCAAGACCAGGGCACTGGTAGAGAACATCAAGCCCCTGGAGACTTACCGGATTTCGGTCCGGACTGTCACGTCCAAGGGCACGTCGGAGGACGCCGCCTGCACCATCATGATCGGAAAGGGTAGGTTGAGATCATCGGATATTGTGGGTTTAGAAAAAGACATTTATGGTATTCGTTGGCACTCAGGTTTGATTAGTGAAGAAGGAAGATGTTTTAAAATGTTTTCCTTTTGGTTGGGTTGGGATGGGTTGACGATTGTCCGATGTTCCTTTACTACAACCAAAAAGCATACAGATGCGAGCGATGAAAAGAAAAAGTAATGACAAACCTGGAGTAAAGTTTCTACTTTGATTTTTATTGATATTCCGTTCTCATTGATACCTCACAGATGCATGGGCTGCCCCGACCGATTTGAAGGCATCCAACGTCAGCCCAACCTCAGCTGACATCAGCTGGTTGCCCGGCAACAGCAACCTGGCCCACCAGATCACGGTCAACGGAAAAGAAGTGCAAACAGTCAAGCCCAGTGTCTACAGATACACCTTAACAGGTAAGATGAAGGGAAGATGTTACGTTGAGTTCTTCTTCACTGAACAAATTATTGCAAATGGCTCAAACATGCAGCTGCTAATGACATTGCCAGGGCCATGTTAAATAGAGCAGTACCTACGCGAGTAAGGGCCTTACCTGAATGATTTCACTGTTGAACATTTGATATGGGTAATACAAAAGGCACTCCTGTGTCAGAGGTTATGTGCAAAGGATTCATACCAAGATGGCTGACAGCAGATACTTAACTGAACACTTTTCTTATTCCGTGTATAAGTGGCAGTCGGTGTGTTTGTGTCTGTTTTGTCAGACAGTACCGATGCTGCCCTAGTTGCATGCGTATTGTGCTAAAAAGCTCCTGGATATCCGTTATTGTATATTTGTGGTTTGACTCAAGAGGACGCCATTACTGATGTGGCTCTGCAGGCTACAAGTATGAGTTCTTCCAACTTGAGGTGGGCGTGCATTTTGGCAAGTCTCAACACCCTATTAGTCGTGGGTACCACCTTCCCACGAGTGTTTTGTTGCTGCAGTAATGACTTGTGTTTCTGGCCGCCAAATTAGTCTGTGCTGGCCCTTATAGGCAAATGGCAACGGATGTCTGTAAACCATGTCTCCCTAATGTGCTCAACCCCTTCAAGCTTCTTGCCAATTTAAAAAGTGATTTGTTGATGTTCTCTCCCATTTTTTTTGACAGGTCTTTCCCCACTCTCTGTCTACCGCATCAGTGTCAAAGCCAAGAGTCGGAAAACATCACAGGATGTCAAAGAGAAGCTGGCCACTGAGATAGAATTCAAGACACTGCCTGGAGGTGAGAACAAACCCCCAGAAGTCACAAACAAAACACGACTTGCTCTGAGAAAAATGCCACAAGTCACCACAATAGCTTTTAAATGTTAATCACTCATCTCTGAAAAAAGGTTTTGAAAAGCTCTGATGCCTACGTCATGAAACCGTGCTATTCAATGATTCTTAAGGCATAGACATATTTAACCTAGACTGTTTTTAAAAGGAATTTTGACACATCATATGAGAAACAAATTTCCAATTAAAGCTTTTTCGCATATTTGTTGGACACCTTTCCAAAAACGTGAAAGACAAAATAGTATCTTAAAGAATGATTGCCAGTAAAAAAAAAATTAAAGATATCAATTTATCTTTTTTGTCCTTCACAAACTGTCATGGCGCAAAATGACAGTCACTTGAAACTGATGAGTTACTCATCTGGTCATCTGGTAACTTGTGACTCACTGCACAGCATGTGATGCACATGAGGCAAATTAGGACCCCACTTTGCATCATCATTTGTGTTGTGAGAATCTTGGGAATTCCTTTCAGATTTTGAGAGGAGGATGCATTTGGTGCAATAGCCTACGGTTTATAGCTTACGCATCACATGGGGTGGCATTCCCTTTGCCACATTCCCTGCTGCATATCTTGCGCAGAGCTGGTAATGAGCAATGCATTGTGGGATGATCGATAAACTAAAGGTTTGCCTTTTCCCTCGTAATTAATTTGTATCTTTTCTCCTGATTTCTTTTACCTGTGACCAATGTTCATAGTTATTTTTTCTGTTTGCAATTTTTTTATCACACCGTAAATTTTTTTTTGGTGCCGTGCTTGTCCGTGTTGGAAGCAGAGCCGAAACGCTCGAAAAAGAAAAAGAGGAGTTTGCCTTGTAAGTACACGTACACCTAGATGTCCCCCCCCCTGCAATGATAACCTACTCCCGTGTATGGTGTACCGATACAGATTGCTTTCTCTGATTTCAGTGTCCGTTTCTTGATGTTAATAAACCGAACAACTTTTGTGTGTTTTCCTAGTCATACACATCACCGTTAACGAGTCCTATACCAACGTGCTTGAGTGTGTTAACGTAGTTATTCAAGTTTTTTGTTTTTGAGTCCTCCAGGGGGTAGGTTTAAAGCAATGACCATTTGTCAACTGCGGATTGGTTTACATTGGTAACCTGCGCACAGAATATGTCCTGGATACCAGGCAATATCGATCTGTGGTTGACAAATGGTTGTTACTCAAATATTCCCAAGTATGCTGAACTTTAAGGTGGGTTAGCAGGTGTCAAACCTATGTTAAAGAAAGCATTCAAGGTAACTGTACAGCAGTATATTTGTGTGTTGGCATACAAATAACAAATGTGTAAAAGCGCAGTGCCAAGAATATTTTCAGGGAACAGTCACCTGGAAATTCTCTTTATGAACGAAGTTTTCTGGTCCTGAGCTGCGACTGAAGTTTTGTCTGTCTGTGTGGAGAACGGCGACTGTGCCTACCGTGCTCATTGCCCATTGCTATATTTAACGAGTTCTATTTAACAGTCCACCATTGAATATGCCGAATAGGTCAGTGATGTGATCAACAACCCACCAATCACATGGCAGAGATTTGTTCCAGTGTTGTTTAATAATTTTTATTGCCATTGGACGAGGTACGCGTAGAAGAGTGGTGCGTAGAGCTGTAATTTCTGTCCTTTCATCTGCCTCCCATTCAACCTTTTGTCTCAATGTCACTATCTACATGTTTCTCTGATCTTCTAAATCAACAAGTACATGTGATGGATGTAAAGTGTATGCCATGTGCAAAAAGTCCAGTAAGAGTATGCCAAGTACTGGAAATTATTCAGGCATATCTTATGCATTAATACAAAGCTTTGCAAGTCCTCGTAACTGTGTCCGGCCTGCTATGGGCAAATCCACCATCCACAAGCAGTGGGCACCAGCAGGCTGGTCTAATCCACACATTAATCAGGCATGCACCTTTTCCTTGGATCAGCTGAGTTCCTCGTTTTTCACTTCACACTCACGCCATTAAAAGTTGAAAAACACTGTACAAAGTCTTGTAAAGAATGGAATTTCCTCTTTTTCATCAACGTCCAAGTTGCATGCCTGATTGAGCCGATTAGAAGCTGTAATTGCGGTTGCAACGCACTCACAAGCACTTTCTATTAAGCTTGACACATGCGTGCATTCGGTAAATCACGACATCCTACTGGTCGAAGAGGCATTTAACATGCGCGTACCACCTGTCCACGAGTGTTGCGCCACTGCAGTATTGGTTCGTAATTCTGGCTGACAAATTACACAAGTCTTGCACAAACACCCATTGATCAGTGGCACATCTGAACAGGCCAGTATGCACATGCACAGACACAAGAACATGCCGCATTATGAGCGTGATTTAAGCCCAATATTGTGGTTGCTGGACTAGGCTAATGCTCTGCTCTAGCTGAGTCTTAAGTAGTTTGGCATATCTGTACTTGAGCGGTAGGTTTAATAGGACAGTTTTACATGTATCTGGCAGTGTCTTCTTTATAGAGTACCGAATTGGATACGTGACACTCGCAATTTTGTGTGTAAGAGGCATCAGTGCGAGAACCACTTCGGGAACCAAAACGTGCGCTTACTCCATTTGTTTGTACAGCACTTCCTGGTTCTAAACGACGTCACACTTCGGTACTCTATAGCTGTTGCCTTGTCCGTACATGGTTAATTTATTTTCCTTTATGTACGTAACAGTGGCTAACTAGAGTCTGACATTGTTGAAATTGAAATACTATCATTTCAGTCACATATTAATGCTCTGGTCCTCAGTTTTTGTAAAGTAAACATCACCCTCTATTTTGTGAATGAAAAACCACGCATGCCTCCTGTAGCCAACAAACAACACGGCGCTGTTTCTTTTAGTGCTGGTCCAGTACTGGCAGATAACACAGGAAGTCTTGTGCAGACAAAGACAATATGACAGTTCAGTTTGTTTTGTTTTGAGCCTCAGCCGTTGTTGCCATGAGTGGATTGATGTGCCTGTATTATTTGTTGTAATCAAGGTGGACAGACTGTCAAAGATATTCATTTGAAGTAGTAAAAATTGTTTAAAAAGTGAAATTATCCCTGTTGAAAAATTTTGGGATTTTTTTCCCTGAAAGTTAAGTCCTAGTGCATCATAAATATTCAAAAAATGGTTTAAGGTAGCAAGGATTTCCATACGATCGTGTTTGAAACTCGTTAAATTCTCAAGCAGAGCTGTGCCTGTGTTACACTGTTTCAGAACCCATGATGGATATTCAGGGAATGGTGGGTGTGTCCCAAGTAACTCCTCAAGGATCCGCCAGTTGGAATAGTTCAATGTTTGGACTCTCCTTTGTCATGAGTGCCTTTATGTTTCTCCAAGAGATACTATTTACGTGGCTTTTCAGAATTTGTTAGCATGAGAATCAGACGAGATGTAATGGCCGCAAAAGGTGTAGTGAATATCTCTCCGGACCAATCGTTCTGGAGGGTTCAAGTTCCAGTTGCATTAATATCATCAAGATCATGGATAGTTGGACCTATCTGTAGGCCCTACCTCGGTTTCATTGTGGTCATTTCGTTAACTGGCGGTCAGTGGAAAAAAGTGTCACTCTGAATGTTGGTCAAGTTTTTTGAACATACATGTAGTCTTTACTTTTTTGGTCCCCCCTTGTCAGGTCTTCCTGATGCCCCACTGGATGTCCAAGTCAAAGCAGGAGCCTCACCTGCCATTTGTGTGGTGGAATGGCTACCAGTAACCATAACAACGTCGGGGCTATCTAATGGTGCTGTGGTTACCGGTTACGCAGTGTATGCCGAAGACACCAAAGTGGCTGAAATCCACTCCCCCACAGGTTTGACCACAAAGTTGTCCTCTGTTGGGAGGGGGATCATTTGAAGAAAATTTTGAATCTCGTAAGGCCATCAGTATTGAAACAAGTCTAGAGGAAACCTACATCATTATATTGGCAATGTAGTGTTTTATGGAGGTTCATCTAAAGTTCATCATGTCTTTTGTTAGGTCATTTAAAATTATGTTCATATCCTCATTTTTCGTTTTGCAGTTTTTTCTCTTTGGTTTTCTTTTCATAGCAATGGAAACTTTTCTAATAACCAGTTAGAGGGCGGTAACTATGTTCTGTTCATGATTGAACACATTATCTTTACATTGGAAGGGTCAGTAATATGAGTTCTGCTTATGTGGGAACATATTTTGTGCAGTTTTCTACCCCTAGTCAGTGTATGATAACTAAGAAAGCAGATGCCCAAGGCAAACTTTGTATCCACTCATCTTCCTTTTTGTTCAAAGCACTCAGTGAAGACATCCTTCATGGTTAGAATTGATTTTTTAAGCACCATAAATCAGTTTTCTAGGGGGACTTGCAAACACCCAGAAGGTAGTCCATCATGATCATGTCCCACATCGGCCTCTAAACAGTGAACAAAGCCACCCTGCCATTTCCTGTTCTCAACTTTGAACAACTCTTTTCTCTCGATAGCGGACAAAGTGTCGGTCAGCCTCAATAAGCTGAAGCTTCTCGCTGCGCGGGACGTGGTGGTCAGAACCCTCTCCCCAAATGGTTTCTCCATCGACTCGGTGCCGGCCCGGATACCACCTGTTCTCCTGGAGGAAAGGCGTGGTGAAGCCACACTCCGAGCAATGGAGGCTAAGGTGATTACTCTCCAGCCATGCAGAGCATGGTGTGTCTTATTTGTCGTCCTCCTAAACCTTAACTCTTCAGGCTTTTTAATTACATGTAGGTCTCTCTCTGAATCCTCCAAAACTCTGTTAGTGTGCAAGCGACCAATGGCTTATTTTGTTTCCTTGATCAAAGGAATTATGGCTGTATGCCACTGCCGTGGATATCCCAATTCTGTGGATGTCCACTTTAAGCTGAGGAGTGTTAGGTAATCGCAACAAACTGTCTGAAACATGGAGCTTTTTGTGGCATTTGATATCAAGTTGAGTTTATGCAGTGGCATCGCCATGATTTGAAACATAATCCCCAGTGTTGAAAAGTTAAGTTGTTAATTCAGTAACAACAGTCAAAATGTCTCTGGCTCTATAGACTGCTTAGGATTTGGACTGAAAAATTCCCTCATGAAATCTGTTCATCTGTGCAGAATGCTGGAGAGGGACGGTTAATGAAATCAATCTAATCATTTTTGATACACAAGAGCTTTCTCTCTACAATATGCTATATAGGATATGCAAAGTGCTTTGTAGAACAGTGAAATACCCACCAGACTGGCAGCCATGCATCTACACAAAATGCCCTCTGTAGGTCATGCACGAAGGAGATGCATTGTGTGTAGACCTGTTTTGAACTTGATGGGCCAATTCAATTGGTGGCACAGTCCGTAGGACTTGGATTAAGTCTTAATTTGGTCAAGAATTTCTATTTATAGTTTACAGCAGTTTAAGTGCTAAAAATTACATGGATTACTTTGATCACATCTTGTGTGATAAATCCCCTTTTCTCGCAAGCTTTCTCCTCGGCGTAATTCCCATGGCGGACACCGCCTCACTAACTACCGCAGGAAGAGTAGGCGCAGAGTGAGTGGCTAGCGATAGTGGTGCTTCTACCCCCCACCCCCTGAGAATCAGGATGACGTGTGAATGCCGTGTTGTGTTTCTCTTTTTACCATTTCCAATTAACATTGCATTTGTCATCTGCCCATCTCTCAGCACAGAGTCACCCACTGCTCTTCAAGTCAGAAACATTGTAACTGTTTCTAAGAGTTTGCCTCTAGCTTTCACTAAATGTAGACACTTGGGTCATTTTATTAATTTAGGGGTTAAAAATTGTGATATTTTTGTGTACCGTTCCACCTGACCTGTGTAATTTGACATGGAAATATTACTGAAATTGATTTCAAACTATTTCTATTTGTCTGGCAGGTTATTTGCCATACTTTATCACTCTTGGAAATTAGAGAATATGCCCTGAACTTACAAAATCATATGTTAGATGTGACAGGGACGTAAAACAAATTGGACCCCTAATTTATAGAATGACCCATTTATATAAGTTTTATACACATATTACGTGGAGAAAATTCATTCCAAGACTGTTTGTAGTCTGCAAATGGTTGATTTGTGCCACACTAGGTACTTGCCTACAGTCATTTTAGATGCAGAAGTTTTAGTTTAACTGTGCTCAAATCCTACCATGCATAAGCTTTAAATAACCCGTAATGTAACAGCCTTTGTCACTGTGTTCAGATTGAACTGTAGATTAATGTGCACATGGTTCTTGATCAAACTTGCTCCAATACCTTATCCCGGTTTTAACAGTATCAAAGTTGAAAAGGGGATTGAAACAAAATGGAGTCAGCTTTTGTCTTGACAAGAGTTCAAAAAATGAGACTTTGTGGAATTCTTCAGTAGATTGTTCTATTACGCGCGGCCTCTTTAATTTGTAAATTTAATTTCCATTAACCTCAAGAGCATACAGTTAGAAACAGGACATATGCTCGAGATGTGCCAACTTAAACCGTTATTATTGCATAATTTTTTCCAGTCTTCACACCACTGCAGGGTTCGAAATTTATGACGGCCATGACGGCCAGAGCCGTCGATGCCCTTTTACTTGCAGTGATCCCCCTCGGAAAATTGCATTGTCCACGGCCACTTTTGCTCTGCCCTATGCACACTTTGGCCATTGTGCCTTTTCCAGTGAGTTGTCAAAATAATTAACAATAAATTCAGTGCAGCGCTAGCACTCGCCGGCCATGCCGGTTGGAGAGACCATACCACGAGCGATCAGGCTTGCACAGCCCGCATGGTATACGGCTACATTGCCTTCACTCACGCAAATGCGTATTCACAAAATTTCTTAAGCAGCGAGCTGTTACTATAGTTATGCGCACCCCCTGCCTTACAGGCCAAGCCACGTGTGCGCTACATGGACTGTCCAGAGGGGGTAGCGTTGACTGTTCAACTTCATGTAGCAATGAACATCGTGCGTGCTAGCAGTCGTACTGACCGGCAGATTGTTGATGAACAAACCATATTCAAAATCATTGCAATAACACACATAATTGTACATTATGATCTACATCATAGCTTCTCACATCTAGGAGTGTCTCCAGCTACGATTTAGCAAGATTTAAGAGATAAACAAGACATATAGCCCTGTCGAAAATGTCTATTCCTTCTAAATTATTTAAGGAATAATTTACTTTTAAAATTGTTGTAAGATTTCTGATGCTTTTCATTTGAATCTGTTTGAAACAAGCCTCCATAGTGCAATGTTTCTCATTTAAAACAAAGGAAATTTTCCCTAACTTTTTGTGAATTTTGCATTTGAATATTCAATCTCGAAAAATAATATTCGATTATCGGACAATCGATCGAATACTTAGTTATGTGGATATTTGGCACAGCCCTATTTGTCATTCTTGCCGAGACTTTTTTTCTTTTTTTGGTGTTGAAACGTGCACAACTGTCGTGAGTCTACAGCTCAGAGACTAAACTTGTCACCACAGTTACACGTTTGGATTGCTCTTGCACTGTGTGGAAATTGATCATGATGTGATTTGCAGGGGAGGAAACTTGGGAAATACCCGAGAGGATGGATTGTGAGGAAATTTGCTTCTGCAACCCTTGGCAGTGAAGTATTTTCTTGCAGCTTGCATTGCATTCAGTCTTGGATCATGCATACATCCCTTTGTGATTGCTCTACGTAGCCATCATCAGCTTCACCAGACTTCTGATTTGAGATTGACATGAACAGAAAGAGTTGATTGAATGATGTATTCTTGTGTGTGAGTGCGTGCCCGAGTTTCCTCTGAATGATATGATATGGAGCTTGAAACCGTCTGTTGCAAAACAAACTCACTCATCTCGTCATATCTTCAGTAACCATCATTTTCTTGATATTGCCATCACTGCTAGCTGTAAACCTCCCCAAAGTGCCCTCTGCGGCCAAGTCATGCAAATCCTTGTGCTTGTTTTGGATTGAGACGATTGTAGATTTTGCATCAAGCGTCGTGCAGAGTGATTAAAAAACAGCATGGACAGTTGTTGCTCACTTGTCGTGTCTCTGTTCGCAGGTGTGCTGATTTTTTCCCCCTCTTTTGACTGAATCTTGCAGTATTCCCATCCGTCCACCATGTACCACGGTGCGGAGGAGGAGGATAGCTCCACCCACAGCTCTAGATCGGAGGACTTACACCATGCCCATGACAGTGGCACCACGCTGACGAACACCAAACCACCAGCTGCAGCTAGCAGTGGCAAGGCCGTAGAGAATGCCACAGGGAAAGAGGACCTGGTCAAGGTGAAGCTATTTCTGCAAAGTGTAACCACTTGGTGGTTTGGATGCTTTAGGGAATGAATGTGAAATGAAACAAGTGGTAGCTTGCGGTTCTGCACTACTATGCACCCAGAACCTTGTTAGAACCTTGTAAAACCTTAAAAGAAAGATACATTTGCAGCCTGCTTAAATTCTCATTCCCCACTTATTGGAGCTGATCACGTTTTTCCCTTCTCTGTCTAGAAGGCTGATGCGCGAGTCCCTCGGGAGGACTACACCTCAGAGAGCGAGCGCTCAGAGCTTTCGGACATTGCCGAGGAGGCCGAGGAGGAGCTGTCGGACTTTGCCGATGGGAGCCTGCCGGGCCTGAGCGATGAGAGTGAAGCCAAGGCCCTGAAGAAGATGAAGCGGAGGGAGGACGAGCAGAAGAAGGTGCAAGAGACTCTGAAGGTGGGTGGAGGAGTGAACCGAGAGCTGGAGGAAACGTTGCCAATCCTGAACTTCTTACCAACAGAAGTAACAAGCATATGTCCCATACGGAAACCTAGTCAATGAATAGACCTACGACAGTGATGTCACACCTTATTTACAAATGCATTTTGAACGGCTGTGCAGTAGGATACGATCTATCCAGCTGCCTTGGAGAGCGCACAACTAAGTCAAATGCTTTTAGTTGAAATACAAAACAGACATATTAACTGAACTTTTTCCAGGAGCTTGGCTAGTTCAGTTTTCAGACAGAGAAATCTGAATCTGGTTTCCTTGCACTCTTTATATCTTTGCTCAATTAGTCAGCATTGAAAGTCCGTCACAAGTCATCTAGGTTTGAGTTGGGGCACAAGCAGTTGATACGCATTGTGGCAAAGGCGCTCCTTTGTTACTTGCCAAGGGACTTTTAGTCCAACCTAGTTCATTGTTTTGCAAGGGACCCCAACTACAGCCCCGCAACTGATTTTGTCGGATTTTTTTTTTCTTTTGGAAAGAACAAATAATGAAGTACATCATTATCATAATTATTTTAATTTCTGGCATTGACAGCAAGTATTCCTCAACTGAGCGTCCTAGGCACTGTAAGCTTGTAAGCCTTGAAGAAACCTGTAGCTATAAGACAATGAGAACAGTTATAGTTTTAGAGGTGGGAGGAAACCCCAGAGGAATATTCTGGGTAAGGCCCATTGAATCAGGTAGGGACTGAAAGCCCAATCCACAGGTGGTCTGGGCTGGGAATCGAACCCGGAACCACAGAGGTGGAAGGTGAGGAAAGAACCACTACACCAACCTGACTCTCCAAAGGGGAGTCCTGCAACACCAGAATACATCTCCCTCGTCTGATTGTTGGACCATTAATTAGACATCTCTGTTCATTCCCAACTGACAGCACAGCCGAACTAGCTATGCAACAGAAGTTCTATTCCTCAGTGATTATAACATTCTATTCCACAGTCAAAAGAAATTCCCTTCACTCAAAGACGATGCAGGATCTATTCAGGTGTTGATTTTGCCCAGATATTTGTAACACTGTGTAAAATAAGTAACGAGGATTCACGTCCAGGGAATGAAAATAGTTTCATGAGTTGACAAACGAAATGTTTCCTTTTATCTCACATTTTGTGAAATTGTTATTACCACTGCATTCTTGAACGCTGATTGTAAGATATCCATGTTATCATTTTCAAATCCTCTTCACAGTACAACGCCAAGCCCGACATTGAACTGGACACAGACCCCGAGCTGGAGAGCCTGAACAAATCAGACAAGTGCCGGCCTATCCAGGTCATCCGCCAGCAGTGTGACTTTGATAGGGAGGCGGAGCAGTCCCCCCACAACCAGGTCCTGGAGCCGGTGCCCATCAAGCAGACCAGCCAGCCAGGCCAGGCTGTGCCGCATATCGGTAAGGCGCTCCAGCCCTTTTTCAAGCCTTAGCCTTATTTCTGTTTTGGGCTTCAGGGTCCAACCAACAGGTTCCCTCACCTTGAAGACTCTACCTTGATGCAACTTGATATTTACTGAAGGAATATCGGCTCATTTGTTATGAAAGCAAAGACTGGATTTACTTTTAATGGCAAGAGATCAATATCTGGCCAACACCTATTTTGCTTCCAAACATAATAAATTCTATCTCACCTCATATTTTCATTAAAGACAAGTCCAGTCTGTAAGTGGAATTACCTGAGAAAGGTTGTTTTTTGGATACACTTGTCAAACTCGCCGATGTTTATCAAATTTGAGAATTATGGTGGGCAGATATTGAACTTTTACCCTTTTAATCCCCATTGCTTTCACCATCAGTTGGATTTATTAAAAAATTGCTGTAAGAAAGGAAATAACTTATCAGGCTTCTCTCAGTCTGCAGAACATTTTCTAAATTTTCATCACTTTGAACATTACATTTGAGAACAAATCTCATGTTTATTACAGAAATCACCCAAGATGAAGCCCGCAAAGCAGCTGCCTCTGAAAAGCGCTCGGAACCCACCGGTCAGCCGTCCCTCCCCCAACAGCCACTGGCCGCACCCGATCCTAAGTCCCGCCCATCAACGGAGCAGCCGCCCCGCCCCAGCTCCCCCCGCAAGAGCAGCCTCGGGGAAGACCTGCAGCCAGCAGGGCTGATGAAGCCTTCAACCTATAAAGACTACGATGCCAAGTCCAACAATGACAGACAACGAAAGCTGTCGATGGACTCGCGCACGGACGAGACGGGGACCTATGAGGACGAAGAGGACTACTCAGTGAGCGAGGGGCCCGAAGAACTGTTTGACGACAGCGTGATACGCTTTTTTGTGGCGTTGTATGATTATGACCCGACTGCCATGTCCCCTAATGTTGACGCAGTGGATGAGGAACTCACCTTTAAGGAGGGAGACATTATCAAGGTGGGTACAATAAACGGCAGTGCTCCAAGCTCAGCATATGTTGACATTGTAGAGTAGTTTTGGTATACTTTCCTTCATTCCAATATTGGAGAATTTTTGTTATTTAAATAACTCGGAAGCCATGCTTTTAACTACTTACTTGTTCTACAGGGTATATTTCCATTGTCTATGTTGGAATAATGACATGACAGCAAAGTATTTTGATATGGTTAATCAATATACGGGATATTTGATATTTGTTTTTCTATTCAATGAATCAGAAAACAGGTTTAGAAAGTAAAAGCTTCCTTCTTAAAAGGTAAAATAGGTATAAACTGAAAAAGGGAAAATTGTTTTGCCAAAAATGTAGAACAAACTTAAAGGTTGGAGTTAAAAGATACAAGTGGCAAAAATATCCTCTAGACTTACGTAGCTTATTATTGTAAATATTAGCCTACCTTGCATGAAAATAGCAGACACAAAATGCTATTCATGTAATCAAACCATAATCAGAAAGGAAACAATTAATCAAACGTAAGCCAAAAGTTGCAGACCCGGGGGTAATGACATTTCTTGACATTGGTCATCACCCCAGGTGTTTGGGGACAAGGACGCTGACGGCTTCTACATGGGAGAGCTGAATAGCCAGCGCGGTTACGTCCCTTACAACATGGTGGAGGAGGTGGAGGGACCGGAACAGACCCCCTTGAACCCACCCAAGAGGGCCAGCACGGCCACATCGGGGGATTCCCCGGACAGGGTGGGCTACACCAGCAGCCTAAATACCACCACAAGCAGTCCAGGTAAAGCCACTATCATGCCAGTGTCCACTGTCATGCCACTCATGCGGCAGCCTGCACCATGCCTGACGTATTGCATGTTTCTAGGAAGCTCCTTCAGGCACTTTTATGCAGTTCTGAAGGTTCAGTGTTGATTTAGAAGTTGCACCGTAATCCTGAGAGCATATCTTATTTTCTCCCTTTGGGTATTCTTCAGGTCTCTAGGTCGCAGTGACGGGTTTTGTCTAACACTAAATGAACAGAGGGGAGTGTGAAATCTCCCTTCAACATTTCTGTCATGTCGAGGCATGACGGAAATGTCATGCCTTTGGGAGTTTTTCCAGTGATGTCTTACAGTCATGTTGACAGACATTTTACAAAAATGTGAACTTCACCCCTTGACTTGTGCTTTTTGCACTTTGGCACACAAGCATGCACTGTAAGTTTGTGATCTAACAACAAATCCCTATGTTGGATAGAATTGAAACTTCACAGGTCTACTCATAATGCATTTATATGCATGCCAAGGTTTCAAAGATTGGCATAGCCAAGATCTTTTGGAAGGAAGGATGGTTCCCCCTTTCTTGTATCTGTGAAATCAGCTCTTTTAGGGTTAAACTAGCTACAGTGAGCGTAACATTTCCAGCTTTGTTTTCATACAGAAGGTTATTTGTCTGGCCATGTTCAGGCATGAATGAAAACAGTGTTCTAAAGGCACTGGAAAAAACCGCACGTTCATTTGCCCTGAAGGGCTGTCTAGTTTTGCTTCTCAAGAGTGCACAAATCATCCACGACGACTGTGATTTTTTTTTATAGGGGCAATACTTTCAAAGTTGATCAACTTGTGAGCAGATTAGTGATTAGGTTTTAAGCATTTTGATGCGAATTTCTTGTTCTTCTCTCCCGCACTGTTCCCAGCAGTGCAATTACTCCACAGCCCCATCAATAGCTTTCGCATTCCACCTGATGCCAGGCCCCAGAAGATGAGGGCGCTCTTTGACTACAACCCTCAGGAGCTGTCACCGAATCCCGACGCCGAGGCAGAGCTGTACTTCCACCAGGGGGACATCATTGTTGTGTTTGGGGAGATGGACAACGATGGTTTCTACTTGGTGAGTGTTCTAGTCTGGAAAGCAGAAGAAAGATGAAGTTTCTAATCGGCGGTGTGTGTTTGTGGGTCGTACGGGAACCAGTCACTGTATTGAAGTGAAGCATGAATATCCAGATGGAAGATAGCGTGCAAGAAAAAATGTGTTTAAATTGTTAATTCTGTCTTACCTGTAAAAAAACATTTGTACTCAAGCAAGAAGTCTATTTTAATTTAATTATAGGATTTTGCCCTCACTCAACATATATTCATAAACACTGTATACTCAGTGCATGTCCAAGAGCTTGTTAAGACGTCTGCACCAGTAAGCAGGAGGTTGTGGGCTTGAGTCCCACCCGAGTAAGCTTGTGAATTTTTCACAAGGTCTTCAAAAAGCAATGAATATATGGTGTTTATGAATATACGTCGGGCAAAGGCAAAAACCTGTCATGAAAATTAACATCTCCCTGAGCGCAAAGCACATCTTGAAAAAGTCTGGTTTATTATTTCTCGTAGCCAGACTTGTGTTGCAACAAAATCTTTCAAAATTTATCTATTTTTCTTCTCCTTTCTTTGGAAGGTTACTATATAATTTGTAAAGTAGGTTATGGCAACCTGGTGTCATTATATGGAACAAGTTATTAAGTTGAAAAGTGGCCACTTTGAGGATGGAATGTTTGGTGATGCACTGGTTTGTGTACCCCTCTTATTTTGAATCTTACTCAGGACAACAGATCACTTTACTGCCAGTATAACAAGAGCAATGTCCAATGACTTTTTCTCATTTGATACATGAATCCATTCAAATCCACACCTTTCTTTTTCAGTACTTCAATGATTTTTTTCAAAGAATGTGCTGGATTTTGATAGATTCAAGAATGAATTTTGCAGTTAGAAGTAAACAGGTTTTTTAAATGAAATGGCATGGTGTAGATACTTTTAGGGAAGTCAGTTTGTGTGTAATGTTTGAAATAAACAGATCTCACACAAGAGATACAAATCGTCTTTTTTATATTTTGTCTGTTAATTAAACAAAATGCAATAATTACTCTCCATCTTTTTACATTCCAGGGTGAGCTCCATGGTCAAAGGGGCCTGGTGCCTTCCAACTTCCTTGAAGCCATCGGTGACACGCCCCGTCCCGAGTCTGTTCCCAGCCCCCAGCCCTACAGCACACCCACCCACCAGCCATATAGCCCCTCCCACCAGGCCTACAGCCCGTCCCCCAGTCGGGAGAGCCGAGGTAGTCGGGGCAGCAGGGGGAGCTACTCCTCGGTGAGATCAGATGACAGGCAGACACAGGTGAGAAGGGAGAAAATATTACAAAGTGCTAATTAGGAATTACATCTCTTGTGTTCTCTGGGGAATTTGCTTAGGCACGAAAAAACCTTGCTTGATAAACAAACGTTACCAACTCAAACTCCATGTGATTGTCATGCTAAGCAAAAGACAGGTAAATACTGTTCCAAAACAACATACATCACGAGAAGTTTTGGCTGGTAACCAGATTTGTCAAGCAAGGTTTTTTCACACTTAAACACATTTTTGCTTAAATTAAGCAGCGCTATTAATTTGGCCCTTGGTGTTTAATAGGCAAAGTAACAGAATCGATTTCGAATTGACACTCCCATATCTTGCTGTTCATCCCAACTGTTCCCTGTGATTTGATCGACCTCGGAGCCAGACTTTGTCATGAAGAATACATTGAACAAAAGGCCCAGTTTAAGAAATGTAAAATGGAAACCCCCATTTGAAAATATGCCTTGGAAAATACCTGCACCAGAATCCTGTTGGAATAGAAGTACTCTCCCCTCAGTACTTTGATTGAGTGAGGACCATCAGTGCCGGAAGGGTCACAAGCATTTAAGTGGGGACAAAGAACTTGGTCCCTTACCAGGAATTAGACTGGGTCACTGGTGTATATACTGGAAGGCGCTTGTGTGATTGCATAGGGGCTGAGAGCGAAGTTTCCCACTAGGTGTGTGTGTGCAATCAGATGGGTGCCGAAAAGCTCAGTCTTTTATCAGGAATCCAACTGGAGTCAATGGAGTCTGAAGTTGCAGATGTAGCCAGATAGGGCACCACCACGTTAACTTGACAGCTACTGTTTTAGCTGAAAATCATTTGATTTTGGTTTATCTAATTGATTTAATTTGGTCCAGAGAACCAAAGACACATATTCCGCTTAATCTGAAAAGAGCAGATGTCTATACTGTTGTGCTTGGATTATCAATCATAACTACATTAAGTCTCTTCAGTGAATAAAGTAATTATCCTAACCGTTGTCCGTCACATTTTCCTATAACTTCTGTGATTTTGCATATCCGAAACTTAAGTGAAAAAAGAAGAACTACCTGTATTAAGTTGGATGCAAATCTTTCAGCACCACACCAATATTAGTAATGCACTAGTCCTGGCCATTTATTGTAGTCAACCAGTGTTGTAGTTGAGACCAGCACAAGACAAGACACAAGACCAGACACAAGATCAGTCAAAAAGGAGGTTAACTGCGGCAAAGGAGTGCCGTTGTTGCAGTGCTGAATAGCTTGTGACTTTACGTCAGACTGGAATTCTTGTAATTGTCTTGTGATGTTCTTGGAGGGTCTTGTGATGGTCCTGAGAGATCTCGACTACATCACTGCAGTCAACATATTTTCCTGATTGGTTCATCTTCCTAGCCGTCCATGCATGTTTTGATCCATCTGCTCTTTTGTTCTTTGTTTTGCTCTTTTTTTACTCCCGTTGCCTTCATTATGCTTGCATTGTCATCACTACCTCCATCATCATCACATATTGTAGTCACCAAGAGCTAGTGGGTAAGGAAGGCTCTGTAACACTGCTAACCCTGTCTTGTAAGCATGCACGGCCTCAGTGGTGGCAAAAAAAGGGAGCTAACAGGCAAACAGCATATCTGTCTTAATAACCAAACACCAAACTTTTTTGTAAAGAATGGGCTACCAAAGTGTGATGTCAGTTGTAAGGGTGTTGGTTCTGCACATTGACTAGTCAGCTGAAATGGCCGTCGCAAAAGCATGGGGTTTTGATTGAGTGACTTTCATGCTCAACCATAAACCTTGGCAACTGACATAAGATGCCATTTTCAATTTGGCTGTCCAGTATCATGGCTCTGGATTGATTGATAAATCCATGTGTAGTGATTGGCAATACTGCTGTGATGAAATCATTAATGAGCAACTGTTGCTGTGGCTTGTGTGCTTTTGGAAGTGGACATGTATCTTTTACTAACATTACTTACAGGGTGTAGTGCAGCCGTTTCAAAGACCCCCTGATCTTGCCTTTTTCCACTTGATGTCTTTTATGTGAGCTTGCATTTCGATTTTGAGCGAGGACTTGTTTCACAGAGGAGAGATCTCCTCCCAGTTTTTGAGGGAATCGGTAAATTTTGATGAGGGTCATGGATCATAATGGAGCAGGGTCATTCCCCATTTTGTCTAACTTGCTTCTGTAAGTTTTTTTCTGGGAAATGCCTATTAATGCAGTGTTTGTTTCTGTCTAATATCTCAGCATTAACTGCAATGGCAATCCAAATCTTGCTTGGTTTCTGCTGTGAATCCATAGCTTTGTTTCATTTTACTTCGTTTTTCATCCTAACCACTTTTCTCCTCTTGCCACAGTGAGTTTTGTATTAAACAATCTCGCTTTTTTTGTTTATTAGCTCCAGCATACACGACATCAGGAGAATGGAGAGGCCCCAGTCAAAGGTCGGGAGGTGAGGTCTAACTCAGATGTAGCCGACCAATCAGGGGACAGCATGGGAACTCCAGAGCACATCAAAAAGAAGAAAGGTCTGCTGTCCAAGGGAAAGGCTCTCTTCAAGAAACTGGGTGGTGACAGCAAACAGAAGCACAAGTGATGGCATTGGATCTGTCATTTCATTCTGTATAAACTGCTCACTACTTCTGCCACCGAAAAACTGAAAAAGAATCCCTACCAACCCTGGAGTCGAGGCAGGCAAAGGAGAGCAAGAAACTGAAATGGAAGTGTGGGGTTTGTTGTGGTTTTCCTGCAAGGAAGCACAGTTATAGCATCAGAGATGTCCAGTTTGTTTGCCAGGTTGTGCTGAGGAAGCTGATGAATGATGCCTGCACCCGAGGAAGTAGAGGTTGTCTGCTACCGCTTTTGTCACCAAAACTTGTAGGGGTTGCTTGTACCTTCCTGCAAAGGGAGTGCATCAGGCACATCGAAAAATATGAAAGCTGTTCCACACGAAGGGTTGGATGGCAACAATGAGCAAAAACACAAATAACAGAGTTTGGATTCCTCAGCTGCCCTCTCAGAGACTCCTGCCTCAACTGCCAACAGCTTCCTTCCAAAACAGGGAGCCAGGCACCAGAAGGTGAAGTAACATAAAAGTGGAGGGTTTGTATGAGAAGCAAGGTCTTGTCAAAAAAGTGGCGGTATAGGCAAGGAGTGTGTAGGTTGCAATGGCAGTTGCTCAATCTACCACCAGAATTTGCCGTCTGAAGCAGGAAAGTTAGCCCCAACTGAGAGGGGAGACGCTGGTGCTGTGATACTGGGGATCAGAAACCCGTCTGTCTGTTACTAGATGCAAGTAGGTTTACCTGTTTACAAATGGTGCTGAGTAACTTTCCAGACTTTGAAAGTTCTGAAATGTAAGAGTTGAAAATGTCTGCTCATCACAAGAGGTTTAAAGGCTTGTTGATCGCAAACAGAAGATGTGGTTTTGATGTGTTGCATAAAAAAATGGAGATGTTTTGGCATACAACCTAATTTTTCAAATTTTGTATTGATTTCTGTTCATTTACCCACGGATTTGTCACCACTTACATGATGATTTTAAGTGACAATGGCAAAATGTTCAGTTTTAGAGGATGGAGGAAAACTCGGATAAATTATCCAGGTAAAACCATGGGATCATGAGGGGACTAAAAACTCATCATCCTGGGTGGGATTCGAGCCCCGGCTGCAGAGGTGGAAGGCAAGGGAAGAGCGACTACGACCTCACTCTTGTAGTTTACCTGTCCCGCCATCTTTTCAGGAAATTTCACTCCATTCCAACACATTTCGGTTTGGGTCTTTAATTCTTGTGCGGCAACTCTGGAATGTACCTGTAGTTTGATGCTGCCTTGCCCACGCATTCAATAACTTAATACCGCTCCAGAGATCAAGATAGTTGTTGAGATGGTGGGGGGGCAAAATTTGTTGCAGTCATTCGTCGTTCTATTCATTCATCTGGAATCGATCTGAGCATTCATTTAACCCTCCTATGTTAAAGTCACACTTTGGGTCAGTTGGTAAACAGCAAAAAGATGCACAGCTGTGTCACATTGTGCACTGCACCAACAGACCCTCACAGGAATATCAGATTGCACTTTTGTGCTGTCCAACAACCGTTCCTCACTGTTTCATGTGCATCATTGTACGGTAAACCAAATGCAGTGAAGTGGACTGCACAACACAACATAGCCTGGGTCATTTTGTGCCGGCAACCAACTGTGTACACACTGAACCTGGCCATATTTGTGTTCCATATAAAAAACACGTGCAAAAGAGTGACTGGGCATTCTTGCATATTTGTGCTGCTAAGCGATAGGAGGGGTAAATGTCGTATATTAGATTGAATAAGCATGAAATCTTACCGAATGTTTCTCCCTTTTCAGTATTTCAAGATGGTGCTGTAAAATACTTGTATATAGATAGATTGGTATATTTATGGTTGTGCCAGTTGGTTGGTTACTGTCCTCTAAGGTCTGTTTCACCCTGGAATGCTGAGACATGGGAACCAGTTATACCTGACAACTATCTTGGAGATTTTGTCCAGCATTTATATTCTGATAAATTGTACTACATATAAAGGGTCTATCATAATGCCAGCAAAATGAGTAGACCATTTTGACGGCCACTGCATACAGTATTTATCTCTACATTGTAAAGTATAAGGTATTTGTTGTATTAAACCTGGCTGCTCCACCATCTTACAAGTCCATGTCATTTCTGTGTTACAAGGTTTCCTTGATTCAGTGAGAGTGGCTCTTTGCGGCCAGTTTGTCTAAAACTGCTTAGCAGACTGCTTAGGAGACGTAGTGAATGCAGAGATTGAGTATGGTGTTATCAATTTGATGGGTACCAGCTGTTTTTCTCTGTAGATGCTTTGTGAAATTGGCCCTCAATTTGCCTCGTAAATATCTCCATTAACTGCATTTGTCAGTGATATGTAAATTGGGCAGGGATTACGAATATGTACAGTCATTCCTTATTTGAATATTCATTAAGAGTGTAAATGTTCATGAATTGTACATAATAGCCTAAACAAATTTTAAAAGTTTCTCCCGTGTCCATTTATGGTCATTAAGGACCGTTACATTCCAATCAACTTTGTATTTATTTTTCAATCTTTAATTAAGAAATATAATGCAAAATCTGTTTTATGAAGTCAAAAAGAAAATAGGAATTCACTTTACCTATACTTCATCCTACTGATTAAAAGTAGGATTGGTTTCATTTTGATTTAAATTTAAAAAAAAAAACAGGGGATAATCACATTTTTCCATTGTTACAGGGTTTGCTTGTCTAAGTGGCTTCATGTAGTAGTGCATAACTGAAAAAAAAGCTTGGTGAACATGCATACAGAAATGCATACTGACCAAAAAGTAAAAGTTCTGTTTTTGTGGAGATATTTCAAAATATGCACATTTATCCATGAATTCTATCTGTTCTTTGATACATGTATCTGCATTGCCTTTGAATGGAGAGATGGTGCAGATGCTTTTGAATGCAAGCAACTTTAGTTGTCCTGCATAGTTGGTACTTGATAATGCTAGCTATTTACATATTGATTTTGAAGTCTTCCATATTGGGTTGGCAAATACACGTATGTTGTACATTTCAAACTTGTGTATACTGAACAAAAATATCTATGTTATTTTTCAAATAGTGTGTGTGTTTGTGTCTGTAGAATGGCATTATCAGTTTGGTGAAAATGAGTTTTATTTGAAGATAAAATTTGTTGGATTGGTTTTTGTTTTTCTTCTGGCTTTGAATCTTAAATTTGTTTTGGATAAATTGTGTATGAATCATGTTTGGATTGTGAAAGCAGTTGAAGAGACAAATCAAACCTGCCAAGATATTCAGCACAAGACTTTACCCTTCACTGACAGAATCAATCCATCCCCCAGAGATTTCTTGCAGTTTGTACAAAGAAGTTTTTACAGGTAGTATCCTGGGAAGGACTTGATTCTGCACTAGCCTGCTTACTTAAAGTAGATATTCTTGTAATCACAGATTCCCATATACTGTTGCACGTGATCAAACAAAGCACTATTTGGGTTCGCATGGGAAATGTGCTACTCTGCCATGGGCACATACATGTAGTGTGCTGTCTTGAAATAACCACATGATACATAAGCATATTTCTGGCCAGATCAAGGGTATCGAGAGTCCTCTTTACCCGTTGGTCATACCGTCGTACTCCTGCCCTTCACATCTGGAGTGTACTCATGGTAATGAGGCTAATGCTGGAACTCAGCCAGAGAGAACCGGCCATCTTGATGGCAAATCTGTAGATTCGCAGATTGCTCTGCACAGTCAATTAATGTAATTATCTGAGATTCAATCAGTGCAGTGCTGTGATGATCTGTACAGTTTGGGAAATAACCTTGATATTGAGGTTCAAGAGGTATCAAAGTGCCATATAAGTTCAACAAGGTTTAATAAACCCTAATAGTTAAGATTGCCTCCCATTGTTTTGAAGGTATTTATTCCTTAGGCAGATAAAAATGTCGAAAAGAAATGCAGTAAAGACGGTGGCTTTATATTGAAATGTGTGGTATGTATTTATGGGGTTGGGGCTTTGGCACTCTGTTTGGTGTTGTGCAATGGTAGGAACCAGTTAAAAAGACACATTTGAAAATATTTATTTTCTCTGTTGCTTTCTCAAAATTTGGTCTACAATGCAACTTTCAAGAGTTGATAATTATGAAATAGCAGCAACAATTAACTATGCTATCTGTGATTGTGCACAAAAATGGCATTTGTTAAAACTTCCGTGGTATTTTACATGTTTATGGGATATTCTGCCATAAATACCAGCATATAAATAGCTAGGACTGCCTTGTATTCCTGAAGTTTATACTCCAGGATTTGGATAATAATATGTCTTATTAATGAAGTCTGTAAAGAGAGGTTTTATGCAGTTGGCTTAAGTCCCCCACTCAAGGGCAAGATATTTCCCACGTTTGTGAGTTTCCCCAATGCTTCCTGTGTGCAGAGTATGTACTACATGTGTCTGTAAATAGGCTGAGTCTATATTGAAAATTCTATTCCAAACCTGTGTGTGCCGTCAAGTTTGTTTCAGTTTGAAAAAGAAATAAATATTAATTATATCTTTATACTTTAGATGTATTCAGGACAAAATCTATTGTTTGCAGTATAGCCATACCAGGCCTTGATGGGTAGGGGGATCAGCTATCCTGCTTTTACATTGAATAAAACAAAACTTTTTTAAAAAAATGAAATAATCATAGTAAAATTTTTAAAAATGACACCATTCTATATGTGTAGAGGTGCATGCAAGTGTACCAGCAAAAGTGTAATGCATTACCTATGTGTCTGCCTGTGTGCAACAACCGGACATATAAAAAAAAGAAAAAGAAAATCTGACGGGTCTGAACCCCCCCCCCAACAAGTCCTGGATCTGCCCCTGTAAATGGTAATTTTTACCAAATCAGCAGTCATTCTGGCTAAGGTTATACAAATTCGGGTACAGCCCAGAACTTTCAGGCAACCCTTTCCTATTAGTTTGTTCTTATTGGATCAAGCTTGACACATTACACTTGTCGTCTTTGGTTGTTGTCCGTCAAAGTTCTTAATTGATTATCTTAGATTTTCAGATTTATTTTTTACTTAACTCCCACCAAACATTTTGTCCTGATATGTTGTTGCCATTACAAAGACATTCCTGTGGATTTCCAATAATTTTTTTTTGCACTGATATGTAATTATGAAACCCAATTTATGGACTTTTTAAACAAGGTTTGAGATGTCCACCCTAATCAAAACAAGGCTTAATTATAAATATGGACTTCATGAATTTTTAAGAATAAAACATGCTGTCAAAGAAAATCTGTACATCTTGCTTTTTGGTTCAGTTGTTGGAGTAACGACACAAAAGTGGAAAACCATGGATGGGAAAATTTGACTGCAAATACATGTGAAGTGTCTTTTATTACACAAACATAAAATTAGATTCACAAACATGTTAATTGTACATGCAACAGACGCAAACTGGATAAAAACAGCCTATTTGAAAAACCTAAAACTTTTCTTTCCAGAAACCTCGTGTCGTCATTGTTTTAGCTCGTATGACCATGACCCCTGTAAAGGTCACACATTAAGATACCTGTGCCGCGTCTTCCAACTTCAATGACCTAGTCAATTTGCTTCTGATCTTCTTAAAGGGTTTTGTAATCAAATTTTTTCTCCAAAATGTACCTTTTTGTGTCAGTTGACCTGATTGTCAATTTTGATTTCGCTATTTCAAAGTGCTTTTTACTGCAAATGATATTTCCATATTGATGAGCAATACTGTTGCGTCATCTGCTCTCTTCATTGCTGATTCACTGTTGTCACGTGCATAGCAATAATAAAGCATCAATCCCTCTCTCAGAAATGTTTCCATTTAGTAAAATCTGGTTCACGATTTGAACAGAAACCCCTGTGCACTGAACCATGTCTTCCCTGAATGACATCCCAGCTGGTGCACCCTCAGCTGTTGGGTAAAGCATGGATAATTTTAATCGTGTAAGAGCATGCACTTCTCAATGCATTTAACCAAATGGTAAAGTAAAATATGTTTCATATATTGAAGAAGAATACACAGCAGAAGAAAAATAAATTCCTTGCAGCTGTACTTTAGCAACCTCCTTGACCACATCAGTGTGGGTGGTCTGAATGCAGGGTCTACGCCCCAGCCCTGGAAGACATTGACCATGGGAGTGGGGGGACCTTGGGAGGGTATGGCTATTAACCCAACAATTTTGGCCAGGATTGTAGATGGGTACAGAGCTTTGTCCAGTACTGTAGCGCTCTGTTTTTGCAGTCATCGCCGGAAAATTTGTCATCACTGACAAATCATAGTCTTTGTTTTGGTTTTCAGTCTTGCATGATATGTGTTCACTGTAAGTAAGTCTATATATAAACAAAACCAAACCAAATGTGATGCGCATCAAGGAAAGATACACCGGTACACTGATTATGTAAAAACTGCTGCAGAAAACAGCCGTAGACATTACCTCCTCCCCGCTTGGTTCAAAGGTCACGAAGTTTCCAGAATAAATTTTTCGGTAATGGCGGAAATCTGGGCGGCATCGTCTGCACGTTTACAACGTTTTGTCTGCTAGTATGCAAACGTCAAATAAGAGTTCCAGGCACACTGGTAAGGAGGTATAGAAATGTAGAGTCTTTAGTTGTGAGTTCTACCGCTTATACAGGTGATTTAGGGTTAATTAGCCCTCAGCCATTTCAGTTGCTGTCAAGTGAGTCATTTTTATCGAAACAGACCTCACCATACGCACCACGTGTATTGTTGATACACTGAATGGCGTGGCGCGCGGCCCCAGGGCGCCCTTTGATTTTTCGCCTCTAGTGCCTCACCACTGTCACCAGAGCAATATTTCTAAACTCCGGTTTCATTATGAGTGAAATTTCTATCAAAATTCCAAATTCTCATTTAAAATCGTCCATTGTATTTAGCCGCAGCTTACAAAGTTCTGGTGAAATTTCATTTGTGCTTCGGTTTTGCAATTTTTTATTGAAGTGCAAAATGAACTCTTTTAAAATGCACCCAACAATGTATAAATAATTTTGTAAGTGGATATAACACATGTAAAAGCTTATTAGAATTTATCATCTTTAAAGAATTTCTCAAATGTGTATGTGAGATTTTTTGAGATTTTTAAAAGTGCACCACCTTTGGGAACACTGCTGAATTCTTGCCAAATTTCCAGATGCCACCATTTTTAATATTGGACAAAATTTCATGACACTTAAATTATTCACAGAGGTTCAGTAGAATATATTATGAATGTTACAGTATCAGTTTTTGACATGAATTTTAAGGTTTTGCAACAAGAGGTTTGGCAGTAGGAAAGTTAAGTGAAAGTCAAAGTGCGTATATGTTAGGGGACTGTACTATATGATGTACATAACATATGACCTGTGGTGTGTATTGTGAATGATGCAGCTTAAGAGAAAATTAAGATTTTGCACTCACTTCGTTGTCATGGTAGATGTTCACTTATGTCCCCACTGTGTCTTTGGCTGGAATGTCACATGAAAGGCAAAATACCGGTAACATTACTCCTTTTGAATTTTGTAGAAAAATGTCAATATATCCGGGGCAACTAAGGACCTATGAGCTTGATCTGCTAGCAGTTGGAGGCTGGCAGGGAATGAGAAGTCAAGAGTGACACTCTGCCTGAACCTCACGCACTGAATGGCAAGGTTGATAAATATATCAGATGGAAAAATTAAATGGTAAGTTAACAAGTCAGAGTCAAATCCAGTCAAAGGAAAGATCCAAAAAGTGGTTTCTTTTCAATTCTGAGAACAAGGTGTAAAAACACGTGAAATTTTCAGTCTGTTGATTGATTTCCAGACATCTTTAGATAACAAACAATTTGAGACACCATGGTTCATACAACAGAAACAAAAGGAATGGTGGTGGCTAGCAGAAAGCCTGAGCTTGTATTGGCCCACTGTACCCCCCTGAGAACAGATAATTACATGTACATTTAGCTCATGAAGCTAATTTAATTACCATAAATAGAGACAGAAAACAAATTGGACCAAAAGCAAACACAAACAAGAGGTGATGAATAAGTATACAGTTAACATTGAACAAACTCCTACAAGTACGCGGTTGAACCAGTATTGAAGCAAAACATTTGGAACCTTATGAATATGTTTTTCTGACACAATAATTATTTCTCGCAAATAAAATCTTTCATAGGATAGAATTCTTTCATAACTTTTGACTTAAGAGGGGGAAGAGGGGAAGTCTGCTCTAAAATAAAGGTCCTTGAGGTCTAATTGTGTTTTTGGCAGTTTCGCTGGAAAGGTTGCAAAATGAAAAATTGGATATTGATGTTTTTTTATTGGAAAACTTTGCTGGAACTTAATATTTTTTGTCTCGCATGGAGTTTTACATTGTTGCAATCTCCAAAAAAATTTCCATGCCTTAGGCATTTTGGTTCTCAAGATGTGAACTAAAACAGGTGCTAAAAAAAGATTTAGAGTCTCTTTCAAATTTTCTTTAAACTGCAATGGATGTGAAATAAAATCAAATGGTAGTAGAACTGGCTGGTCTCAGGTGGACATTGAGATATGTTCCAAGAAAGTGCACACCAAATTTCATTGGAATTGGTTGACCGATTTTATTTACACTGATTTGATTGAAACATTGGTTTTGTTAGTTAAATATTTTCAAAATGTCCTCTCCCAAACATGGTATTTCTTCCAGAGTTTGTGTTTGAAAATTAAAACAAATTAATTGTCCCAAAAATGCTGGTATTGTTTTGGGGTCATTTACTTGAGCATTATGTCCACATAATATGAGAAATATATGACCAAATCAATTTTACATCTAATTCACACTTATCAGAAATTGGCTGATTTACAGTTTCATACAGGCAAATTCACAAAATTAATTCATCAGTTTATCCTAATTTTAATAAGATTTATTGTTTTAGACAAGTTTTGGGGTATTAGAGTGTTAAGGAAAGGACACTTTTTTAAAACAAGTTTAAAACTGTCTACCTACACGAGTTTTAAACATTACACTCTGTGTTAGCAGCCATTTCATTGGTTTTACCATAGAGCTCTGTGATTTTGCCTGTGAAAATTCAGCTTATTATGCACTGATCATGTGCTGATCACTCTTCTCTGGTCTAATTTTATAAACTTCTGAAGCATCCTTCAGTATAGCTTTCACCATGCATGTATGGACTCATGGAGCCATGCTTTCAAATGGTTTTAATCCCTACCTGAAGTCATACACACTGTAGACACCTAATGTACAGTACATGTATGAGCCAATAGTGCACTGTTAAACAAGCAATCTTAACATGGCAGAGAAACTACAAATTAAATTTAACTGGGACCTCAGGAAGAGAGAGAAATGTTCAAAAAGGGGCCTTGCAGGACAATTGTGTATTTAATAGGTGGGGAGTAATGCGAGTGGTATGCTCCCGCTCCGTCTGCAGTTGCCGAAATTCCGGCCCTCCTGCGCCTCCACTTGACAATAGGAACAAATTGAAAAGAAGCTGCATCATTAATGCCCCTTTTCAACCAAAATTCCGGCGGAAATACAAAAGAAACTGCACGCCATAGGTTTCATGGGAAGTTATTATGGTGCAGTGCGTACATTGTATGTGCCTTTCATGTACATGTACATATATACCTTTAACGTTGAAGTGTACACGTGAACACTAAGTTTGCGAGTACGGCCGATACTAGCCTGTCATATTGTGCTGTTTAACCCCGCCCATGGGTTATTCTCCTGAATTGGATGATGTGTATGAAACAAACCACTTTCAATTTTTTCGTAATTATATTACTCTAGACAATTTATTTTTATAAAACTAACTAGAAGCGACATACCACAAGAAATAAAATGCATACATGAATATAAGGAAATGCCTTTTCAAACTGTTGTAAAGTTTGTTTGCCTCTTATCCCCCTTCAACCGTGTCTGACGTTAATGGACCTTGTCTCGCGCAAAGTTGGATCCCCGTATTCCAGCATGAAAAAATCTGAAAATTGTCCAAAGTTGGAAATCGTGGAAAATCATCAGAAGCACACGTTTTACTCTGACTCCACCACAGCCAGTTACATGTCCGTATTTGTTGTCACCACGGAAATATCTGAGAAAGCCTGAGGCAAGACAAATTACTTTCTTTCTTAATTCTCCCTTTGTCCACACGTTACTGCATGAGCCTCTTCCTGCCGAAGGTCGAGCCCCTACACCTGCGCATAAAAAGTCTGCAAATGGTCCAAATTTGGAAATCGTTGTGTCATTAAAAGAATACTTGTTGCTGTCTGCATCACACTAAGTGTCTTGCCCATATGTTGCCATTACTGAAATATTCGAGGAAGAAGTGGAATTTGTATTCATTTTCGCACGACAGGTCAGCGTGCATTATTTTGCACACAACACTTGATTATGTAATGAAATATGATGACTATGCTGACCACGCTGACTGCGCTGAGGTACTACACGTAGGTCATTCACCAGGTAACCAGCCACGGCATACATAGGCCTATAGCTGAATTTCTGTAGTTAATTTTGTTTTCAGCTTCTGCGTTCATATTTATCGGCGTGCAGAAATCTTACAGGCCGTCCAAGCTTTAATCCTAAGAATCCTTAATACTCCGGTTTCGATATGATTTGACACAGTTTACATACAACCAAGGGTTTAGGGTTAAGCAACTCTCTCGACGCCCATGTCGAACAAAGTATCTCATTGTGCACCAATACATCCAAGAGGGTGGACAACAGGCAGCAATTCCAGAACTTTGAGAAAGTACTGTCCTTCCCTTCAGGCCGTTTTACAGGGGCTTGACTACTTGGATATCAACTTTGCCAAATCCAACCTCGGCGACGCCATCAAAGCTGTCAAAGCGAGCGAAACTGATTCGTCTGACTGACCATTTTGGGCTTGGCTTGGGCGTGGTTGAAGAGTATATGGCTGACGTAATGGCTCCGGACTCTGGGGATAAAGATCGGACCAGGGAAGATGAAAAGGCAACCACTTCCAGGAAACCAGCAAGAATAGTTCTACCAGTAAGAGATTGCCCTCTCATGCACCGTTTTCCATCCAGAGCTCCTACTACTTTGCTTCTACTCCTCACCTCGCAAGGCATTTTGTCCATACTGAAGCCAATTTAATAACCGCAGTTGCTTTCAGTGCACCATCCACGGTAACGTTCAGTTAGCTAAGCCCTCCATCGGCACACTCCAGCGCCAGCATGGACAGCAATTTGCAAGGAACTAGATCGGCCGATGGGAACCGGAGGGTGGGACCAACGCAAAGACATCAACCCCCCTGACGGAGTGAAAGGTAAATTGGAAGCTTTTTACCGCATTACTGGAAAAACGTTTTCGAGTGCTGTTACAGTTTGATCATGCTTTTGATTCTACTCCAACCCTGTTTAAGACCAAAAACAACAGATCGGGTTTAGATACCCCAGGAAAGTCGTTCAAATCTGGTAATCGTGGTGGCACATATTCCTCTATTCATTGATGTAAGTTTCATATCCATATTTTGGTGCATTCAGGAAGATCTTCCTTTCCTATTTTTGTGCATTTCTCCCTTTGTCCCACGTTACAGGGCCTCCTCCCACGCAAAGCTGGCTTTGTATATTCGAACCTAAAAAGTGTTAAATTTGTCATAATCTTGCAATCGTAGTGGCATAATCTTGCAATCGTAGTGGCATAATCTTGCAATCGTAGTAGCATTGTAGTGTTTCTCTATCGTTTGATATACGTTTCATATCCATGTGTGCTGTAGTTATTGAATTATCCTCGGAGGAAGGCAAGAGTTCCTGCCATTCTGCTTTCTATTTTTGTGCAATTCTCAGTTTGGCCGCTCTTCCCACGCAAACTTCGCTTCGTATATTTGACCCCTAAATAGTCTTCTAATTATCCAAGTCTGGCAATAGTCTGTTGTGGCATCTGAAAGGGCACTTATTCCTGTATGCATTGATGCAAGTTTCGTATCCACAATAATTATTGATGTTGTCAGGGAGATATCCGCGAAAGAAGGCAAGAGTTTTTGTCGCTCTGTTTCCTATTTTTAAGCATTTTGCCCTTTATCCACTCGTAACAGGGCCTTTTCATGCGCTAAGCTGGCTTCGTATATTTGAACCTAAAAAGTCCGTATCTTGCAACCATGGCAGCATCTGAAATGGCACATTGCCCTCTATCGTTGAGGTAGGTTTTATATCCAAATTGTGCTGTAGTCGGGGAAATGTCTGCAAGGGAAGTCAAGAGCTCTTGTCTTCCTGCCTCCTTTTTTGTGCATTTCTCCCTTTGTCCACACGTTACAGGGCCTCTTCCCGCATAAAGTTTGCTTCGTCATTTCGACCCTTAAACGACTGAAAATGTTTTAAATCTGGCAATCCCGGTTGCATCTGAAAGGGGACATGTTCCTCTATCTATTGATGTAAGTTTCATTTCTATATTTGCTGTAGTTATTGAATTACCGGCGAAAGAAGGATAGAAGCCTTGACCTACTCCTTAATATTTTTTGCATTTGTACTTTCATCCACACGTTACAGGGTCTCTTCCCAAATAAGGTTGGCTTCGTATTTTCGACCCTAAAACGACTTAAAATGCTCCAAATTTGGCAAACGTGGTTACATATGAAAGAGGACAGGTTCTTCTTTCTACTGATGCAAGTTTCATTTCTATATTTGCTGTTGTTATTGAATTGTCCGCGAAAGAAGGAAACGCTATCCTTCCTGCTGCTTCCAATTTTTTACGCTTCTGCTTTTGTGGACACGATGTTTCCCGCGTAAAGTTGGCTTCGACCCTAAATGGACTGGAAATGGTCCAAATCTGGCAATCGTGGTGGCATCTGAAAGGGGACATGTTCCTCTATCTATTGATGTAAGTTTCATTTCTATATTTGCTGTAGTTATTGAATTACCGGCGAAAGAAGGATAGAAGCCTTGACCTACTCCTTAATATTTTTTGCATTTGTACTTTCATCCACACGTTACAGGGTCTGTTCCTACGGAAAATTGGCTGCGTACTTTCAACCCTAAAACGACTGAAGATGGTCCAATTCTGGCAATACTCGTAGCATCTGAAAGGGGACATGTTCATCTATCTATTGATGTAAGTTTCATTTCTATATTTGCTGTAGTTATTGAATTATCCTCGGAAGACGGCAAGAAGTCTTGACCTTCGCCTTAATATTTTTTGCGTTTGTGCTTTCATTTACACGTTACAGGGTCCCTTCTAGCGTAAAGTTGACTTCGTATTTTCGACCCTAAAACGACTTAAAATGGTCCAAATCTAGCAATCCTGGTGGAATCTGAAATGGGACATGTTCCTCTATGTACTGATGTAAGTTTCATTTTTATGTTTGCTGTAGTTGTTGAATTATCTGCGGAAGAAGGCGAGAAGTTTTGACCTACTCCTTAATATTTTTTTGGATTTGCTTTCATTTACACGTTACACGGTCTCTTCCCGCATAAAGTTGGCTACATACGTTCGACCCTAAAACGACTGAAGATGGTCCAATTCTGGCAATTTTGGTGCCATCAGAAAGAAGACATGTTTCCCTATCTACTGATGTAAGTTTCGTTTCTACATTTGCTGTAGTTATTGAATTATCCTCGGAAGAAGGCAAGAAGTCTTGAC
>NW_019091493.1:527921-563778 GCF_001949145.1 Acanthaster planci
TCTCGGACAAGCACTGAGCATACAGTGTTTATTAATATACGTTGGGTAAGGGCAAACCCGTTATATATAATATTTATTAAAAACAAAACATGAGTCTATCACCATATCTTAACCAGCTTTACAAATTAATTGGTGGAAAAACCTCCTCCGCCAAGAAGACACGTGCCCACACACCAATAGAACGGTAGTAGAAGAATCTGCCACAATTGTGGGCTGGTATCGACTCGCATTTATTCAGACGAAGTAGAAAACATAGGCAGCAAATACAATCAATCCAATCAAATTCAATTGTTTTGTTTACAAAAAGCTGAAATGAAAGTTAGGGGACGTTTTAAAACAACTAAATGTCCAATTGGACACCAAACAAGCTGGCTTCGTCGAACATAAATTAAACCAAATATTAGTGGGTAAGATCTCTAGAGGCAAACCACTCAAGGCTTTGGAAGCGGTGTGTTATCCAGAATTAACCGGGGCAACTGCAGAAACCTTAAAAGATCTGTTTTAAGTCTTGGAGAAATACTTTACCTGTGCCATCAAAAAGTTTAAACCTACTTAGTTAAACAAACCGCAGAAGAAGTTTGCTCTTTTTTAAAAACCGTTTATAGTAAAATGGAGACGCATTCTTTTTATTTGACCGAAACCGAACAGATGTTTAAATTAGAAAATCAATAATTTAAAAGGAGATAAAAAATTTTAAGTTAGAAAAGTAAACTTTTGCCCCGGATAATTCAACATTACAAAATCTACCGAAATTGAATGGGATACTCAAGGAGCAGGGCGTCCTGCATCAAGGGGACCCGAAGGAGTTAGAGCAGCGCGGGGACGACCTGCCGCACTTGAGGTATCATCTATCAACATAGATGTTACAGAAGCACTGAAACCCGTAATACCATTCTCAGAATTAGAGGCAGACAATTTAGTTGTCTTTTATGACTTTATAAAAGATTTCCTTCCAGATGCTAGATTCCCGACGCAGGGAATCTAGCAGAATTCAGCACCTCAGTTGACCAACAAGTAACTGCCCTAACCGATCAAATAAAAACCGTTAACAGATCAACGTTTAAGTTTAGGAACAATACCAGTCAAAGCATCAGATAAAGAGAAAGATGATGTGATAATTTATGCGAGAAAATAGACATCATTTCAGAAGCTTGCCATCTCGCTTTGGATTTATCAGCGAAGAGTTTTTAGGCACAAACATTGAAGAAAGAGCGAGAACCATTAGAGCCGCTCTGTTCAGCGATAGAGATGCTCTTTTTGTTATGTCTTCTGATTCTAATGCCCTGGTGATGCATTTCTCAAGAGAGAAGCTCCCGGTGATTTTTTACAAGGTGGAGAATGTGGAAGTGTAGTCATTCCACCGGGGTTTACAATGTGGATTGGCTTGATTTTATTATAAACGCCATTCCGCGTGTGAGTTTTAAAGTACACCATGACTCAAATTTGGTGACAATTATGATAACAGATTTAAATCTCAAATTACGATTAGGTAAACAAGTCAGCAAACTTTTGAATTTGCCGAGAGGTAGACTCGTCCCAAACGTTATTTACAAGGGGAAGGCAAATATAGACCCCTTTGACGAACTTTGGATACACTGCCGAGAAATAAACAATCACTTTAATTACTTCAACGGGCGACCTTCGTACGTATTGTGTACCACGTCAGGCCCGAGCGAAAGTGCTAAGTCACTTGTAAACGATCAGATAATGAGCTTACATTTTTCGTTGAGAAATGAGTGAGACGAAATCATCAACAATAAAGACGGCACAATTTCACTCGAGCTAGACTTTTAAAACCGTATATTTTAAAAGATGACGACAAACAATCAGTTGATTATGTATCCAGATTTGACTGGGTGTCAAACCGAAACAAACACGACAAAAATTTACCGCCTTCAAAAAAATTGAAGACATCCGCGGTCAAATCTTACAAGAACGCGACGCACGTGAGACATCTTACAAAAAGATCAAATGGTATTAACTGTGCTTAATTATGTGGAATACAGTGTCGAAGCATTAGGTGCCAATTCACCATCGGAATCTCTGCTCTTTTGGGTAGCGTGTCAGTACCCATAGGACTAGTGATGGAGGGTATTGCCATTGGCGCATTTGGTGCCTTCGTGATGCTAAAGTAGGCCTCCCACAGGTTGACCCATAAAACAAAGAAACATGATCAAATCAGAATTCTTGCAGAGGCCAAGTTAAACACCATTGAGGAATACCGTCTTACATGTGATCCGAGATGCCGATGTGTCTCAAGAAGATTTGTCTTAATTTTGTCTAAACTGAAAAAGTTTAACGAAATTGTGACCGGACGTGGGATTCTAGGCCGCCCCTGGTAGTGGGGTGGTAGGTCCATCCTCCAGTGATAGAAGATGAGGCACTCTCCCTTGACTGATTCCCCCAAAGAATTCAGTCGGAAACCGGATGTTGATTTAATTGATTGATTGATTTAATTATTATTTGTGGCTTTCGTCTCATCAGCTTCTTTCGGTAAACATTTCCCTGTATGCAAATTGTTGCATAAGTGGTTACAACCAAAGATATTTATTGTATACAAAATACAACACATTTAATACACTAATACGTCTAGTGTACACAATGTTGTAAAAATGTCAAGTTGAAACATTGTATCAACACTTTGTGGTAAATAATTACCCTGGTGTGGTGGCTTAGCAGTGATGTAGCCTAAAGTGGTGCAGGAACCCTGTGGCAGGCAAGTTCCCCAAAAGATTGAGCTAATGCAAACATAATTCACAAAAGTGGCATGATAAATAATATTCTTAACTACAGGGATTATAGAACCGCTGTATGAATACTTGTATAGAATGCACACCGCATAAAATATAGACAGCGTACCCCATCTTGTAAGTAAGCACACTATGAAAAGCAATGGCCGCGCGACCCACCGATGCGAGTCGTACACAGCCCCAAGCTCCATACACAGCGTGGTGTTGCACACACGAGGCCTACAGCGCACACCACGTCCAACGTAAATGTAACGTAACATGCTTTGTGTGTATACATATACATGTGTATAACGTATGCCACACAGCAATCTATCGCAGAAGAATCCCCAACAATATGATCATAAAACCACTCAAAAAGTGAATCAAAATCCCACTATCCTTATGTATAAGATCAACTGACATGCTCTATAATTATCAGCGGTTATGATGATGATAAGCCCTGTGAGGGTACTTAACCACAAAAAGTACAGAAAGTGAAGAATTTTGGAGCAAAACTTTCTTACCTGGGCGTTGCTCGATCAGCAGCGAAATGGCCGCACCCGAGAAAGTTCTCGAACGACCAACGCCCACAGCCATAAGGCACTGTTCATAGCAAGGATCCCGGACATATTGCTCCGCCATTCATAAAAAGTGTAAATGCGGATCATTCCAAACCCAAACTAAGGTAACGCATTGGAACTTCCCATGGAACACTAGCAAAACAATGTTTACAATTAGTTAATTTATAATTGAATGTCAATTAAGGGGTATAACCTTAATTGGGACATAAATCGTGATTCCAAAAGGACTGTTTGTTATGGTGGATGTTCAGGCTTATGTCATGGAAAGTGTAGAGTGGTTTTTGCGCTGCATAATTAATTAGATAAATAGTTTTCCATGCGATAAATTAGAACTACAAAGTACCGGTCACTACAAAATGAAAAAAAGATCCGGTCTGACACGACGACCAAGCTTGTCCAAGAATCCAAGATTGACAAAGCTGAATTTGACCGCCAAGTGCAAGCCAAAGCTGAGACCCTCGCAAACGAAAGGGCGGCAGTTTTTAAAGAAGACTTTATGAAAAAAACTTGGCGAGTAACTTTGTCTAGGTCTGTCGGGTTTTTGGAAGATCAGCCACCAACTTATCAAAATATCATGAAAGAAGTAGAACCCACCGCACCTCCTTTTTAAAATCCTTATAAAATAAAATGGGAGCCAACTTAAATCAATTAGCAATTGTAGTCAATAAAGACGAAGAAAGTATAAACCTATGGCAAGATTCTTTACAGTACGCAAAAATGCCTTTAAACTTTGTAGTCACACCCAGTTTGTATTTGGTGCCATTGGACATGGACCTGAGAATCTGAACGTTTGATGGATAAAACAATAATTTGCAAATTGCAACAGCGGGAATGCGGACGGGCTACATTCCAAGTTTAAATTTGAGTGCAGTGCCTCCATAGCCCGAGACATCAGATTTTGATGAAGACATACCAGAGTCAATAGAACCAGAGCCCACACCTCCTTTACCCTTACCAAAGCCCCAGCCACAAGAAAAGAAACTGCTAGACATTCACAACGAAGAAAAACTGTCGTTAGTCGTAGGAGCCATTATCGTTGGTGGACTTGGTTTTATGCTGTACAAAGTCTTAACTTGAAACTAACTTTGACTTAACCAAAAAGTAAAAGGCATGGAAAAATCCCTCCTCAAATTTGAAGAGGGTTTAAATTTTTTGCCTAAAATTAATCTATTACATCCTCTGAACCGACCTACATCTTCTGCACGTAAGTCAAAATTAAAGCACCCACGCCCACAAACAACGTCCAAACGTTACTGGCGATCCAACCGACCGCTTTACTCGCTGCGTTGAACAGCCAACTCAACGCGCTTCCGAAAATACCGGGTAAAGCACCAAAAGCAGACAAACCCAGTTTCTTTAACACGTTTGCCAAATTTTGCAATTGCCTTTTAACCCAATCTGTAACTCCCCTTTGGACGAGGTTTTGGTTCGGGTGGTTTATGCCCAGGCCCGGGACTTGGAGTTCCAACAGCTCTAACGCTAGCTACGATAGAACTGACTAAGGTACTAATGGCTAAACCTACCGCCGATAAAATACAATTGTGACGCCTTGTTCTCTAAACAACACCAGAATTCATTCGCGTAAAGTTAAATCGCGGTGCATTACAGCTGAAACGGTTTCTTTGATGCGATTGATTTGGCTCCAAAGCTGAACTGTGTTTCTGTCAATTACTTCTAACCTGCCTTGCCTGTCGACTTCTAAATCGCTCAACTGCTTTTGAAGTTCTACATGTTCTCCTTCCAAAGCCACTTCTAACTTGTTCTTAACCTCTTGAATCTTTGCTTCCAACTTGTCCAAATTACCCAGGTTTAAAGTCAGCTCTGTAAAGCTTCGTTTAAACCGCAAAGTTCTCTGTAGTCTAGCCCTTCTGTCGAGGGTTCTTCGGTTTGTACACCTGTACCTCGAGTGACGACTTCTATGATTTCACTGACTCGATCGGCTTCTTAAGGGAGTCCTTGTGTCTCAGTAGTTTCGGGGGAATTTGCGAGAGTTGACTAGCTATTTCTTGGACTTGTTTCGTTTTACCGCTAACTTAGTCACGGAAACTTAAAGCGTGTCTTATGAAATCTACGTTTGTTTTTTGCCTAATTCTGCTTAGACCAAGAAATTGATTATTGTTATTTTCATACGTAAGAAAAACTTTTTACCTTCAAACTTGACATAAAGCTATCTTTACTATCGAGATTAAAGATGTTTGGGTCCCTAACTATTGGTTCATACCCGATTGCTTCTTGAATCACATCGTAAAAATCATCCATTTTGTCTTGGATTAATGCCATCCACAACTCTGACGTGCCTAGTCCTTGGCCTTCTACAAATGACGTTTCTTGTTGAGTCGTGTCTAATGTATCATCTTGATAAGGTATTATCCCAATCTAGGTCTTCTTGATTGGCTTCTTCCGGCTCTATTTCTAAGTCGCCCATCCCAATGTCACCAAATCCTCCTTCTGCCATCTTTTACTTTAGAATAAACTGGTTTAACCGGTTGGTAAGCTTGCGGGTAGGACACCTTGCGCCACTAGCCAACCCTGGGTAGTCAATGCACCTGAGGACAGCGTGGCCAATTTGACCAAGTCTTCTACCGATAGTCTATTTAGATCAGGCGGTTTAAATTTTAGCAGTCAATTACTAAGCATGGCGTATCCCATGGAAATTGCTGAAACTACTGCGCCGTGATAGACCGTGTTGGCGATTCCGTTTATGTTGATGTTTGCGTTACTCATTCTTATTACATACCGTTTTTAAGTTGCCTGTACCTTTTTAAACTACATGTACTCCATGTCTAGGACTTCTGGGTCTGTGGTTGCTTGAGACGTTGCTTGAGCCAGTTGTGAAGGTGCTTGGGAAGTCGCTTGAGCAGCAGGCTTCTTTTTCAAAAATATAAATAAGGCGATTCCCCCTATCAATAATACACCCAAAATCATGTTTCTATTTGCTGTGTAAAGGTTCTCCAATTTGAACTTACTTTCCGACTTTACCCCATGTTCTGACTCTGCGATTTTCATTTTGGCGAGCTGTAATTTTATCATTTTGTTATGTTCTGCCAGCTTTTTACCTTGTTGTATTCGCTTGGGATTTTTACTCTTAGTGACCGTCTGTACTTGGCTTTTTACCTGACTCGGTGCTGGTGTCGGTGGTGTTGCTTGCTCTTCTGTTGACATTTTCTTTTATAATAGAGGGATTTTTGTTGATAGCCAGATGTTTAATTGTAATTAAGGTTGCCACCATAGGTGATAGGTACACCTCGTACTTGTAACAAAGTTCGCTTAAAAAATGGCCCATTGTTTGACTAATGATGGGGTTGTTATTTAAATCTTTCGTTAGATCTTCTTCAGACTTCAAAGGTACTTTGAAGCCCAGGAATTCTATCTGTGTAGCAATGCCTAAAAGTCTCGTGTATAGGCTAAGAATTGAGTTGCCCAGAGTTTTAATGATTTCTTTGCCGAATCTAACTTCGTACAAGTTAAAGAGGTTTTCCTGTTCTGCCGGGGTAAATGACTCCATCTCTTTTACAGAGTACCCTTTGCCGAAATATTTTTTGGACTCGCCCGATGCTACTACTGAACAGAGTCTGTCTTTGACGTTTGGTTTAGATTCTGTGGTTTGTGCGGATTCTGTTTTAACTTTTGAATCGGCGAGTATACTTTTGATGTCACCCATTTTAATATATATATGTACATTTGCTTGACACGTAGGTACTCGTAGGTGTAATAGGTTAAGTTAACTGTGATAACTAGCTCAATAACTACTTGAATTAATTGCAGTATCTCTTTAAATTGCCTAAAACAATATAAAAATTGGTGCAACCAGACTATAGCAGCCCAGTTACACCAAATTTAAACAAATCTTTAGCAAACGATAAGTAATTTGTTCTAGGTCATCAGTTGGTTTAGGTTTGTTTTCAAGTAAGCTTATCAGACTTCCTGTTCTTATTACAACTAAAGCATCAATTTGATTTAATATGGCCTAAAGAATTGTCTAACCGTTCGATGGTACACAAATCAGATTTTCTCTCCAAAAGCTGCATTTTGACTTTACAATCTTTGTAGAAGCAGAATTCGTAATCTTCTATTAACCCGTGGCAAAAGTCTGTGTCTATGAAATGGTAAGGATCGAATCTGTTATACTCTTGTCGTTTTGACTGCAATTCTTAACCCAGTCGCGAATTGTTACCTCTATAGGATCGTTGCACAATTTGCAGCCATGTCTTTGTTTGCCATGTTTACAAACTGAAGAGCTACCACACTCTCTGCATAGATGCTTCTGCTGACCATGGGGAAACTTATTCTTATTTAAGTACTCTGTCTTCATATCGCTACACTGTTTACAACAGATGTTAATGCCACAACTTGATCTAACTCTAAAACCGGAAAGATCTTTCTGCTTTTTACAGATTTTGCAGATTTTATTTTGCATCTTTATTTATTTTATACGTCAATAGAATTTATTTCATTTTAATTAAAGCGAGTAAGACACAGGCGGCTCCGTCAACAACACCAGCTTACTGAATTTGATGCCGCATAAATGCTGTTTAATTAATTCTCTTTCACCGTCAGGCACAACGTCGTTCTCATCCAAGCACTGGTCAAACGAATTTCAGTCCTTACATTGAAACAAAGCTACACAAGCTGTGTTTTCTCTGAAGTCTTTTTGCACCGAATTTTACTTTTGACTCAACAGCCAACATGAATGCAAGTAATGTCTGCTGCTGAAGGCCATTTTTATCGTGCAAGTGTTGCTTCATTTTAACTTTTTACGATATTTAATAAACTGATCCAAGGCACAATCGTTTATGATGAACAGAGTAGGTACCCCGTCAAGCTTTCTGATACAGGACAATCGCTTCATTCAAGTCTAACTTCTCTCGATCTGTGTAAATCACATACATGTACATACACATTTTCGTTTGTATATATCAACAGCCGATCCAAATAGTCTTGTTTTTAAATAGGGTTTGACAGATGATTACTATAGCTTCGTACGTAAATCGGTATTCACATTCTAATAGATTCAAGATCCACTGGGTTTTACCCGATCCCGTCTTGCCCACTATTAAGGCGCAGTGAGGTAATTTATACACGTTACCAGTCATTTATTTTAAAGCCGATTTACTAAACCAAACTTTTAAAATTCCCATCTTCTACAGTCCACTGCGCATCCATTACCAAAAACACGTACATTGTCAACGGGCCCGCAGTTTCCACCTTTCTTTTCATTATGTCACCACCCCCACCCGATGGCCTACCCAACCCGTGTGCCGCGTTATCATCCGAACTTCTAAAGTCGAACCAGAGGCCGTATTTATCCTTCAGGTAACTGGCCATGTCAACGCCTGCTAGATTTAGATCTTTCACAACATCTCTACCCGAATCTGCATCCGAATCTCCGACAAACTTGGTAATTTCGTTCCAATGTTGATATTCGTATAATCCCTGTGAATACAGTTGATTCGGCTTACCTGGATAAGAAATGATGGCTCTATCTCATTCAGAGATGCTCGCTCTTATAGATTGAATCCAAACAAATAAACTTTGGGTGCTTTCGAAAAAACATGTATTCGAGGGTGTATCACTGTGTGATTTATTTTCTTCGTGGAGACTAAAATGGAGCCTCGGTGGGTAGAAATAATAAGAATTAAACTTGTGTAGACCAAAACCATGTTTACCCAAGCTGTGGGTTGGGTTGTACCTGAGAAAGCAGTGGGAATGCATTTTCGTCCCTTCAGGGACTCATCAGCCGCTTGATTCAAATATGAATCGGGGTGTACAGGTATGGTTTGTGAGTGGAATGACACTCACTAGGTGGGGAAAGTGATTACCGTTCCTCTGATCATGATATTTGTGCACAATTAGTTTGAATGGGTTTGTTCATTCAAAAGTGAAATAACAATATCTAGAGTGTAATCAGATTTCTCAGGTTTGGCGGACTGATCGTCCTCCGTGTGGCTGAGTTTGGATCTGACAATGTTTTTCTTGGTAGTTTTGGCTACCTTGTAGGCAACTAAAGGAGGTTTGGGGAAAACTTCCTTTAATGTTGGGTTGCCAGAGATGAGGTGCAAGTGTTTAAGAAGAGCTCGTTTGATGTCTTTGTGTTTCTCATGAGGAGTGTGCATAGTGGTGAAGACGAGTGGGAGTTCTTTATTGTTTTTCACTTTTCACTCATTGTGAATCATAGATTCCTGTTGCCGGAAATCAGTGGACTGCATCGATCTTTGAATCTCGGCTTGATTATAGCCTTGTTTCAAACATTTTTCTGTGAAACTTTGGTTTTTTTTGTAGAAAATCATTCCCATTATTTGTATTTCTGGCATATCTCAGGATTTCTCTTTTGATAAAGCCGTGGAATATGTGCTGTGGATGGGATGAAGTTCTTTCCAGGTATTGGAACGTTTCCATTGGTTTCGTGAATACTTTTGTATCCAGGGTACCGTTTGAGAGGAAATGCGGACCTTTAGAAATTGTAAGGTCCAGATACATGTAGGTAATGGAAGTTTCGGATGCCTCAAAAGTGAATTTGAGGGTAGGGTGCAGTTGATTCATGTGATGAACGAATTGGGTGAAAGAATCAAGTTGGCCATTTTAGACGATGAGAATGTTGTCTCTGAATCTAGCCCAGGATAGGATTTTGTCCATGGGGGCAGAGATTCCGACTCAAATTCATGTACATGCCTCCAGAGCCCAAGTTGTCTGATTTCTGCGTGCCTTCGGAAGATCAGAAAGTTAGAATTTGGTTTGGATCCTGAGAGGAACTGCTTTGGTTGTTTTTTGGCTGATGATGCTGCAATCAGAGTTTGTAAAACCAAATGAGGCGCACCAATTGGACTTTTTATACTTGCCTTGGGATCGAGTAAACCCCCAAACTTTTAAATACGCTTTGACTGTCATCGATGTGGGTTCCAGGTACAAAGAGGCCGAACCATTGACAAGTAAAACAGCCGAACAAGCATCAGAAGCAATTAAACAGATTTACAAAAGGTTGCCTTTGACTTGGTCCCGGTTAATCGAGGTGGACTCGGGATCAGAATTTAAAGGCAAATTTAAAAAGTTGTTTAACAAACACAAGGTCGAGATTCAAGTGGGCGAACCCGGTGTTCATAGGTCGCAGGGGATCGTCGATTAGTTCAATAAGACGTCAACTGAAAGGCTGTTTGGTCATCAATACGCGCAAGAAATGTTAAACGTAGTCGAATGTAACGTAGAATGGGTAAAACATCTGCCCCAAGTAATAAAATCGCTCAAAGAAGCAAAGACTAGGTTGATTGGGAAAGAACCTGAGGAAGCAGTCAATTTAGACCGCATGAAACAAGCACCAAGTGCACCTGAAAGGGCTAGTGATAAACAACACAAAGAACTTGTCCCAACCGTTAGTTAGGTATCTATATTACCCAGGGGAACAAGAAGCTGTCACTGTCTAAAGGGTGACAGATCCGGTCTGGTCCGTGGACGTTTACCAAATTGAGAACCGTTCGAGCCAGTTTAAACGGGTCTGGGGTAAGGGGGTGAAAACGGGGCCCACTTTGTATTATTTGTTAGAGGGGCCCAAGAGGAGTTTTGTTAAAGAAGAACTTCAAGTGATACCCAAAAACACTGAGTTGCCACCTTCTCGAATAGTTTGATAATGCCCGTAAGCTAAAGTGTCTACTCCGTTTTGTAACAGGTGACGTTTTGTTTCCAAGGGTGACGGACATAGTTTATTTTGCATGACTGTGTACAACAGATGTTTGTCTGATCTGAAGAGTTCCAGCTTAAAAAAGTGTTGTAACCGTTCAAATACATGTATGCACCTTTTATAAGCCTTGTGCGACAACTGTTTTGGGGTTACTACTTTAGTAACTCCTTTCTCTCCTTCAAATTCTGTTTGTCTGTTAAAATGGAGTACATTTTTGGCCAAATAGTGACTGCTTCCGATATCACTTGACCGCCAAATTCGTCTTTCATTTTGCCAAAAACTTTTTTAATTTTCTGATCGTAAAGTATATGACCGGGCAGGTAGTTGCTCAAATCGAATAGGTCATGCTTGTTACATAGGTAACCGGTTAAATCGTCAGTTTGAATCTCTGCTAATAGGTTGTCTGTGTCAGTGTACAAAAGACAGATGTTTGAGCCAAAGTCCGCTTTCAACTCATTGTAGTAAAAGTCGTACATTAACGGTTTAGACAGGTTGAGCACGCTCACGCCACAGTAAATGGGCTTATTCAGCTGTGTTTTAATACGGTACATTTCGACAAATGCGAGATTGCACTCTTTGAACGGGGTAGTCATTTTACAGTGTGGTTTAGAAGTTCAACACTTGTACCAATCGGCGTCTTGTAAATCTCTCAGCAGGTGTCGTTGATGCGGAGCCTCACGTTTTCCATCATCTTGCCGAATACCGAGTTATTCATTAACTTGAAGAAGTCTTTCTCAAAGTCAGACTTTGCTCTTTTGCGTAGCTCGGTATTTTTGTCAACGTAACTTTTCATCCAAGGTTAATGATCAAAGGACATTACAGTGTGAACCTCTTCTATCTGTAAACCTAACTCTTGGTACTTTTGCAACGTGCGATAGTGTACAACGTATTTATGTTTGGACCCAAAGTCGCCACAAGCTTGTCTATTGAAGTAACCCTTTCTCTTTTTTCCACCAAGTCTTGTTGATAGTCCGACAACCATTCGTTTGGCACCACTAAATTCCCGGGCACTAGTGGGAAGTCGTTGTGTCGTGCAAGTGTTTCGGGTAGTCTAAAATGACTTCGAGCGTGTAGCCTTTAAAGCTCGGAAGAAAGCCCCAAAATAAACTTGGGAGTAAACTTGGTTATGTCTTTGACCCATTGGAATTTCCCCATCAGTAAAGGTTGATTCATGGCCCCGCCATACAAATTGTTTTCATCTAGATACATGATATGTGACATCGGAATGTTGGGATCGTAGTGTTTTAAATCTGGATTGTTTGCTTTTGCATAACGTTTTGCACCGACGCTCAAGATGCCACCTCCTTTAGCCCTTGCTTGTCTATGCCCATCAAAAGTTTAAGTTCGATACCAGAGTGTTTTAATAGCGTGTCCCACAATAGCCCCGGTGATGTGTAATAGTTGGCTTTAAAATCTTTAATAGCATGTCCCACAATAGCCCGGGTGATGTGTAATAGTTGGCTGGGTCTAAACCATAGTGCATCTTACACACTTAAAGAAAGTTTTCAAACATGCTTGCCAGTAACAATACGTCTGTTTCTCAAATCGTGGTAGTCTCTGAGATTTTTACATGTAAACGTTTTCCGCACATTTTGAGCTCTTACGTACTCGTCTTCTGTAACAGACTGCTGTTACAACGAGCTGTAAAACGCCTCTATTGGAGGTAATCCAGTTTCTCCAAATCTATCAAAGGAGTTGATGTATTCATACGGATAGACACCCTTCTCCAAGAGCAAATCTGTGTTGTCTGGAAACCTTTCGCAAAGTAGGTTAAAATCTTGCGAGGAACAATTTTTGACCAACCGATCTAGCGAGGCTGCCATGAAATGAAACGAGTCTAGGAACCTAAGCTGGTTACAGGAAAACGAAATGTAATTTTTGGTGTTTTTAGCAATGACTTTTATTTCAATTCCTTCAAACACCCGAGCACCTTGCATGATTAGATGCGCGTCGTACTTCTCTAAAGTATGTAACACTACCAGAATAGGCGTTTGATTTGGCACAACCTGTAACTTGAGATTGCAGTTGGCGTGTGCAGGACCTCTATGTTTACCCGTTGCGTGACAATGTTCTCGGACTTTTCAAAACTTGTTAATGGGTTTCTCGCAAGTCATGCAAATGTACTGTCTGAAACCACTGTCATTTAAGGAACTAAAGGCTGCCTTTTCGCCTTTAGTTTTTGGTTCGTCTGAAATTGGGCACTGGCACTGAGATTCTTCAGTTGGACGAATGAGCCTTTCGCAGATCCAGCATCTGTTGTATTTGTCGTAGAGTTTCTGTAGCTTGGGTGACTAGGGAAGGGGCTTTGGGTCGGCAAATGTTTTATTGATCGTGCCAACTTCTCTAGTTAGCGATTCTAAAAATTGGTGGCTCCGTCTTGACCTCTATAGGTCGACATTAACATCTAACGGCCACGTAAGAATAGCCACACAGTTTGTGAATTTGTGTCTTGACCGTGTTTAATGGTTTTGGTGGGAGACACTCCAAAACAGACTCGAAATCTGGGTAGATGACAAATGGGGCGCCTTGCGTGTTCTTGTAATTTGCAAACTTGAGAATGTTTTTACCCGCAACTGGTAACTGTACTCTGGTGGGCGCTTTCCTTGACAGTCTTCTTGGTGCCTGCCGAGTCTGTCTTCTGTTTAAAGTGAGATAGGCAATTGAAGCACCAATACGATTTGCTCTTGTGTTTGTTGACGTCGCCCATTAACCGAGAAAAGTTCTTGATCCAACAATAGTGAGCTGTTTCATCTCGGTTAAAGTAGAGCAAGTTGATTGGATCGCCTATGTGTTTAATTTTATAAAGTATGTAGACACCTTCTTTCCTCGTGTAACCAAATACGTTGATTGCCAAGTTGTTCTGTGATTCAATGTGTGGAATCTGCGACAAGGGAGTGGGGAAGTCCACTTTTGTGAAGGTTAAACCGTCGTCTGTAGTGTAAGTTGAGGCACGTTCGTTGTTTACTTTGTATTTGGGTTGGTTTCTAACTGTTGTTTGACGTCTGAATATAACTTCAACCACTTCGTGCCGGGGCATTTTTCAACGTCGATGATGCTGGGCCGGCATGACTATCATTTTTTTCGTTTTCAAAATCCTTCAAAAACTCATCATTCCATTTAACGGTCGTTTATAGCCGCACGAAGTAATCTTTAGGCACTATTCTAAATTGACAGGTGACCTTCATTGACGCCCGACTATTTCAGCCAGGCCTGCAGCCTTGTAAACAGAGCCCAGATTGTGCGGTGTTATACAACTGTCTTTTGTTCACGAACCTGGCTCAGTGCACTGTTGACCTCTTTTCAATAGGGGCCAGATTAGCGTGCAGCAGTGCTGTGTGGCTCATCGCTGCGGTGGTGGAGTGCTTTTGTCCCCGGTGGTAATCCGCTTGCTCTCAATGCCCCAAACCCTGGTGTTCGGTTTCAAAACTACGCTGGATTATCACCACTTTTGAGAGTGAAAAATGCCGGTAATGCCCAGCAGTGTGGTCTTTTGTTCGGAGTAGGTCTTTTGTTACAGGGCCCTGTTTCCTTTGTTCGAGTTTGGAGACCCTGGCCACGCATATAAACCATACAGCTCCGATTTCGGAGTCCCGGGCAGGTAGTGGTTAAAGCAGCTGTCAACGCCCAGCAAATGCACTCTGAGTCATTCTTGTTTTGAACATTAACGATTGCTTTCTTGTGTGCCTGTTCTTTGGGCAACGGAATGGAAGTCGCTCCCACAGGTTTATACTCGACCACGTTGATGTAAAACGCAATGACTTGGTAAAAAAAACCAGCCTGAGCCTCTCTGTTTGTGAGCTTCGACTTCTTCAAGATGTTTTGCTATTTGTTCCTTCAAAACACGCATTATGTCCGGTTTAGAAATCACCATGTTATTCTTGCTCGTAAATGTGAAAACGCCAAATTTTGTTTCGACTCTGGGCTTTTCCATTTTGAACTTAACCTTTATTGCTGTCTGCAACTTGTAAGAGTTTAACTCTTTAAACTCTGCCAACACTTGGCCTTCGATATACTTTTTATAAAAGTCAAAAAAAGGTATCAAGTCGTCGGCAAAGAAAGTAGGCTCTAGTTCCCAGTTTCTGTAGTTACCTTGAAATCGCCGGATTCTTCGGATGTTTACCTCTTCGATCACTTCTGGTTTAATGTGTGATCTAATTGCGGCGATTATGTCTTTTCGTAGTACATTGCCTTTTGTGCCTGGCCGTAGAGGGTATGTCGTTATCTTGTGCTATTTGTAAGAGCTGACGGTATGATTGGCATGTAAGATTTCTAAATTGTTGTTGGCCCGCTTGAATTCCTTTTATGAGTTCAGATTTAGAATGTTTTCTACGTTTAGCTGGTGATAATGAAATGTTGTATCGTTTGACAAAGTCAGATAAAAATGTTTTTTTCAATCGTCTAAAGTCCATTCAGAAAGGACGGCGTTGTGATTTCTGTGGTGTTTTCATGTCTCTATATATAGGTAAATATTTATTTTTTTTTCAGTTTTTCTCAGAGCTTCAGTTCTTTTGTTTGACATCTCTATTTAAAAAAAACTATTTACTTAAGCCAGTAGTGAATTTATTTCATTTTCCCTCAAAGCATCGGGTGAGCACAGTTTTAACCGAGACTGGGGAAGTCCCGGGAATTCCCTTTTTGGTTTGGGGATAATGAGGTCTGGGGGAAGTCCCTTTTTTGGTTTGGGGGGCTGCTGGGAGGGGTCAAAGGTCATTGAGGTCAAACGTCACGGGGTTGTTTGGGTTGGGGAGGTGAGGGGGAAAGTCCCCATTTTGATTTGGGATGCCTCTTTCTGCTTTTTTGACCTGGTTTTAAAAAGAGCGAAAACTGTCAATGAGGTATAGGAGGGTTTTTTACGAAAATGAAAAGTGGTTTTAGAGAGCTGGTGTTTTGGAGGGTTTTTGAAAAAGGTCAATGAGGTATACGGGGGGTTTCAGTCGATGAGGTCATCGAGGGTTTGAGGAAAAGAGTGAAAAGGAGGCTGATCCAGAACTTGCTTTGGCATTACTACTGCATCCTATGCATCCATAAATAGTTGGACGCCGTTTGCATAGTGACATGGCGTGCATAAATACCTCTGCAGTGTGACACATTGAAAATCTTTGCCTGGCTTCCCAAGCAACAATGAACAGATTATGTGTACAGTGTAATTGTACATGTTGTTATCATACGCAAGCTGTCAACTTGTCGTCCTGCATGCTTCTGACATTTGTTATACACCATGGCCTCTAACGATCCTGGCGGTCATCTTCCTGGCTTTGTCTATTTGCTGAAACTCCACAGGCAGTACACGAGCACCATTTCAAGGTAAAAGCACACGAATGCATGGTAAAACTCTTACGGTGTGGTGGCTGCGCACGATGGAGAATCCAAGCTCGCAAAATTCAAAACCATCATTCCTATGCTGCAATTAAGCCACAAGCTCGACATCCAGACTAATAATTATGACCTCGTTTTAGACACAATACCATTTTGCTGTAAAACAGTCGGGGAAACTGACACTGGCGTATGGCATAGGGATGATCTCCTTCTTAAAAGCCCTCTTGAGGTACACATTAAAATTTCATCCTACTCCTTTGGATGTACATGTGCAAGCTTTGAAAAAAGTTCCATTCATAGACAACACTTGATGAACCGTACTGTTCACAACCTTATGAGACATGTCTGGAAAAAAAAAACAAAGGTTTTCTTTATGTAAAATTGGAATGTGTCACAATTTCAAAGTTTTGGTTTAAGTGTGTTTTGGTGTACATGTACAATATTTTTAAACGTTTGTTATGCACCCTTCTATCTTGCAGCCATAGAAAACAAGAAAGATCAACATAACAAGCGGAAAAACCCGGGTCCGGAATCAACTGAAGCTTAAAGAAAGAGAGGAAGGCCGTCAGTTGCCCAGCTGTTTCCCGAGGCCATAGAAACAATAAGGAAGTTCATCGAAGAAAACGGGTTTGAAGCGCACAGGCATCGGGAAACAGGAACTGGGAAATGCGACTCTATCTACCTGCCATTCCATCAAGAAACACCTGATGGAAGTGATACCTGACCTCGCCAAGTTAAGGCCAAATTTGGGTAATTATTAATGTTATACCTCAATACATGTATATTATTACAAAAAGTGGGCAAAGGGGGTAAACAGGAACACAGGACTACCAAATTTCCATGAAATGTCCTAATGTAAGACAAGTATATTATAGAGACAAACGATCTGCAAAATTTCTCCGCCTGAGTGCTGTTGTTTTCAAAATTTGGTAAATTTCGTCCGGACGATCTTTGGAAAAGGCACTACTTTAAAAAAATCTCAACCGTTTACAGGAGCAGTTCTACACTAATGTTATCGTTAGTGCATACAGTCAATTTAAAAAATGTGTACGCTGGCCAGTTGTTGGAAGAGTCTACCACAATCAGCGGGTAACATTAAAAACATCTGTGAACACGCTTCCTGTACAACTCAAACACATTGTACAGCTGAAAGAGACTTTTGATTGTTTTTAAGTTATAATTGTTCAATGAAAAGGTGCCTTCTCTAGCAAAATGGTATATTGTCTTATGATCACCCCTTCAGAGATAATGTTATGGCCCAAGCCAACCAACGTGGCCACTTGTTTTTGTGGTTGTTGCGACGGTCGATTTGGGGGACGAAATGTGCAATTTCCAGACATTTATTCTCCTGTTTATCCTACACGAAGGACCTTTACGCCCACAATACATGAGTGTGTACCACATTTTATACTGATTAGACTGGCGTTTGGGGCATGCAACAGCACCCGCAACAGCGTGTGGACCTTGTGTACACTTCAGCGTGTAATACACATGCACTCAGCGTCGCGATCCGGTTGCTATACTTCAGGATCACGCATTGTTCGTATTTCGAATCCAAGCCACAAAATCATATTTTCAAAAGAGAATGAAACTTCAAGGAAGATTTGTGGGGGCTTGATCCTCAAACTACCAAAATTGGGGTTTGAATTTCTTGTCTGACATAAAATCGTGATCTTTGCTGCTTGTGCAGATGCTATGAAAACATACTGTGGTCCGTGGATTTTTGCAGGCAAATTTACATGAGCTGCTCCTTTACCTTAACAACGATCAACATTTTTCTCAAGACACTGATATCAAAATACAAAATAAAACAATGGATTTGTACTACGAATGAATAAAAACCACAAAAATCTGCTAATTTCTAAAAATTACTGCAAATGAAAATCCTATAGTTTTGCATTTGCTGTTTTTGCAAAATTCCATGGACCACGGAACGTTTTTACATCATCTGCACAGTCTGCGGAGATCAGAACTCCATGCTGAACAAGAACTTTGAACCATTTTTGAAAAGAAATAGTTTGGAGGGGGCGCTTGACAGATTTTCATTTAATGAAATTCTCCTCTTTTTAGGATACTCTGTTTTGGCATTGCTATGAAATACAGTACATGCATGTGTATGTATTATCAACACCTGCTCTAAAACAAGCGGTAATGTTTGCTGGTTTGGGTTGTACCATTCTCAGAAAGGGTGAAAATAGTATAGTTTTCAGGGAGAAACCACTTCATTCAGAAATTTTAACTTTGAATTTATCAAATATGGAAAGGATCGACAACAATAACTAAAGAATTACATCCCCTTTGCAAATATGACCAAGAATTATTTCTTTGGCCAATGACAGGAGTTGACACGATCCACCGTTGGATGAAGGCTCCGTCTATGAACTCTGGTGCTGCCAAGAACTACAAAGGGCTCATTGACGCAAAGATTCCTGCCAAGCGAAATGACAAGAGAAGGGAGAATATAAATGAGCACTACTATTTGGCGAGAGTCAAGTATGCGCGTGAGGCATGCCGCAGGTTTGCAGAGTCTGGGGTGATGTTCTCCATAGACAACAAACATATAAGCTGAGGGTGAGCTCCTGCACGACAGCTGTTGACAGAAGATGCAGCGTAACAAGATACTTCCCAACCAGTGATGCACCAAACTTGTATGACCAGGACTTCCCGACTCCGTGCTACCTCATCACCCCATTGGGGTACAAGATGCAGCGTAACAAGATACTTCCCAACGAGCGATGCACCAAACTTGTATCACCGGGACTTTCCGACTCCGGGCCACCTCATAACCCCATCGTGGTACATGGAAATGTTACCCCCGTCCCCAGCCGAGATCACAGTTGACAACCTTGGCAGACAGTGCTACTGGTATTTAGAGTTTAGGTTCCTCATGAGAAATTGGGTCAGTTTGTTGCATAAATATTATTTACTGTCTCTGCTTTGTCTCATTCAGTCAGGGAGATGTTAATGCATAGTACAGAGTTGGATTTATACTCAGTGTTTACCCATGAGCTTGCAAAAAGACCTATAGGATTCCAACCCACCACATTCCGTTTATTGAATCGTTTATGCTTTGTTTTGCTTTGCCTTGGTTCTGTCAGTAGTTCACCTGTCCTGCCAGATGGAATCATTCAATGCAAACAAAACAGTTGGCTTTGACTGATGAAGCATTGTATTATAGTAAATGTACATGAACTGCCAAAAAACTGCACTTTGGTTTTGAGATTGAGAAATATGACCGTGAGTCAAATGACATTATATATTAATTTCACATTTATTTTTTCACCAGCCTTCCTGAATGCAGTGCCATCAACGTTGTCAACAGGGGGCCACACACCAAAGTCACGCTCGCCAGTCATTGCAATGACTTGTTCACGCTGATACACAACAGCAAGAAAACTGCGTCACGATACTTGCAGATGGTGGGTCCGAGTTCAATGTCAACCATGTGACAAATGACTGGTTTGTGATGAGACTCTTCAAGAACCTGAACCTCGATGTTCTGCTAGGTACAGCATACTGTCGAGGATTTTCAGCAAGAAATCCCATCGAGCATGTGTGGGGCGTCCTCACTATGTATGGCCTTAAACCTAATGTCCTCCGTTAGTGCCCTCTTGTACACGCGGTCGCCTCCTGGTCTCAGCACAACCCCCCGTTGAAGTTGGCCATTGGCTGCTTAGTCTCACTGAAGATTGCGGACATCAGCTGAGGACTAGGGACTGTCCACTTGATGCACAAAAGAAACAGCCTTCAGAGTCCCCATGCTGCATTTCAATCGACGAATGTTCATTACCTAAAGTGACAAAGTATTCAGTACACTTGAGCACCGAGGGTTCACGGGCAACAGCAGTAGCGGCTCTCTCAGACACCAGATCACCAATCATGTTGCACAATGCATCCACAGTACCCCTCAGACTGTTGATATGTTGGATGAGGCGACCCTGCTTGGTCTCGATGGATATCAAATGCACCAGGATGTCCTGTTGGTTGCAACCAAGGGGCATGGACAGCAGAGTTGACAGGCCAGATATGTCAACTGGAGAGGCCTCAGCAGGTGGAGAAGGTGGCTGGATGTACGATGCAGGAGATGATGACCCTTCAATGGCGGCACAGGTGTCCAGTGGTAACGGTACTTCGGGTGCAGGTGCTGGGTATTCGGCCAAAATGTTGTCTGTTGGGGATGACGAACAATCGATGACCACGCAGGTTTACATCACCGGGGTCGTTTGGGTTGCTGACGCTGCTTGATGTTCTGCCCCGACACTGCTTGCCAGAGGTGACAAACCCTAGGTGACAGCGCAGGTATGCAGTGATGGTGGAACAGTCGGTCAATTTTACGTTGCCACCTAATTGATGTGTGTTATTTACAAATGAGGACTTGGACCAGTCAAGTGATGATGGAGCAATCTTATCTTATCCACACGAAGGTGAATTTACATGTGATTTTCTCTCAGGAATAATACATTAAAAATAGTTCATAATAACAACACTGAGAAACGTTATTGTTGGAACTGTCTCAGCATAAAAAATTGTACTTGGAAATTTGGGTATTTCCTGTCCTAAAATTTTTCTTTTCTGGTGTTTTTGTGCTGTCTATGGAAATATGGCGGCAGTGGCGCAACTGGGGGGCATGGGGGATGTGCCCCCCCCCCCGGCGGAAGCCCATGCCCCAAAAATCTGTGAACTGCAGGTGCTCCCCCCACACAATTAGCATCCCCAGAATGGCACCAGATGCACCAGATCATATGTTCCATTAAATTTTGTAAATGTTTATTAATGCACTTTCAGTAAGGTTACCCAGCAAGGGGTGCCAAACAGCTTTTGTGAATTTAAGAATTTAAGAAAAAATGTGTTTAAAGAAGATTTTTTTTAAACCTTTGCTCATGGCTCACTTGCATTTACCTTAAAAAGTGTTCTTTTATTGCAGAACTAATCAACAAGAATCTCCCTGAGGAAGGTAGACGGGCCAACTCTTCCCGCTGGTAAACATTGGTTTTCGTTTTCTTAATTTTCAGTTACAATTAGAGCATTTGCACCTAATTCCTTCTTCATGCACTGAAACCACGGAATCAAACCAACAGGATTCTTTAGTAACGAGAACGTTTTCAGTGTTGAAATTCCAATTTGAAATCTTAAAAACATGACCAGCAATGACAAAATATGTTAGTGAAAGTGAATCAGAGCAAGAAAGAGGTTTTGTGAAAGTAATTTTTTATATTTCTTGAAAGTGAGCTTGTTGCAGTGGTAGTTCTGGTAGCCGTCGTTCAAGCTGGTATGGGCAGTGGAATTCAAAACACTGTGTCATGTTTTGATACAATTACAACTGATAGTGAACATTGAAGAAAAACCAAATAAATGTCTTCTCCCATGAGGAAACGGTAGCATTATAAATTTTGGCCCTTTTTTCTGATGGAGGGAATTTAGAGTGTGGCGGCTTTGGTATTTGCCACTGGCCCTCCTTACTAAGCAAGCAAGGTATAACAGAAAGTGAAGCTTTCATCCACAGCAGCATGAGTGACGACTCTTATTGCTAACAGCATCTGAAGACACTGTCGACTGCTTTATTGAAAGATGCATTTTTCAGTGGCTTAAGAAGGTGTGATTGCTAGATATTCCTATACAATAGCAGCCCTAAAACTAAATTGAAATGCAAGGGTTGGCATACTTGCCATAAAAGCAATATCACTGGTACCAGTAGGATCAAATTAAAGTACCGGCTGAACTGTTACTGTAGCACCACAATGACCAGATGGTGTCAGTATTCCCCAAATCAGTACATCCGCATAAATATGTAGAGATAGTTTTATTGTAGTATGAATTCTACCCTCTTAATTGCATGTGACTCTAGGTGTTTTCACAGCCTCTTATTGGGGGTCCCTATTGAGAACTTTCAAAATAAAGAGCATGTACACACACATAGTAGGCCTATACTTGTGTGTTACATGCAGGTAGGGTACATACATATTGGTACATCTTTTCTTGGATAAAATACTTTTGCAGTAGAAGATGATTTCTCCAGTATTCTAATGGACATCTGTACATGTATACATTGAGTTTACGGATGGAAATGGAAAATTGTAATCAATAGCCCCTGGCAAGTCATGCTGTGTCCAGGCCAGCCATGTCAGAGTAGTTGGAAACGGACAGTTGTGGCGCACACCCACTTTTCCGCCGTTTTCAGCAAAAACCCCTGGGTAGTACATCGACTCAAAAAATCGGGGGAATCCCCTAAAAATCTGGAATTCTAGATTTTAACAATTTTCCCTGGATACCTCATCGATCCAAAATAAGCCCCCCAAAATACCGGGTAAAATATACACCTTCAGGGTCAAATCCCCTTTCACCCAACCGCGCCGGGGATTTCCACTCACCTTTTGACGCGGCGCACTTTTCCTGTAAACAACTTGTGACGTGAGCCGATCACACAAACAATCACTCTCAAACAAAAAAGGGACTTCCCGTCACTTACCTGTTATAAAAAACGAAAAAATAAACACTACATAAAAATAAACGGTAGATCAAACTATAAACGTGAATTGTTATTTTTGCAAAGACACAAGAAATTCAATTGACTTGATAGATTCGTAAGATTGCTCTCGTTGTTTAAATTCTAAAAGGTTATGGAAATGTACAAATTGTAAAAATTGCAGAAATTGCCAAAGATGTAACGATTGCACTAAATGTAATAACTGCTCCAATTGTGCCGATTGTGGTAGATGTAGAAATTGCGTAGATTGCCTTAGTTCATATGACTGCCAAAATTCAAATGCCTTGGACAGTTGCGAGGACTGTTACAAGTGCGCCCATTATATTGAGTGTTTTGGTTGTACGTGTATTGTACCTGCTGCGAGTAGGAAAGAATGGATCACGTGGTGCTCGTAGACGGTAAGCATAAAAAGCTGAGGCACGCGCTGTGTAACGAGTCACTGCCAGATTCAGCAACTAAACTCGACGCGGATTTATACAAAATTGGACTAATTATTAGATATGACGTTGACGTCGAACATTTAAATAAAGTAGAAATCCCGCCCAATTGGTAAACTTTTTGTTTTAAATAAATAAACTGTTAATATAAAATGACTGATGCGGAACTTTGTCACTTACTCGGTCTCAAAGAAGTACACATAGCAGGATCTCAAAAACAAAGTAAACCGAGGCCACCTTGTAACCACCAAATACTTGAAATAGACGAAAGATATGCATGTAAACATTGCGGTGTAATTATTGGGTGGGTTTCCTCGTACACCCCTGTAGACATGGGAGATAGATATTACAGGCATCACCTTTGGAAAAAAACGCCGCCACCAAAATCAAGAAAAACCCTACAAAAATATAACATTTGCTTTAAAAACCGCGAAGCAGATGAAATAGAGTATAAGTTAAACCAAGTTTTAAACGGTAAGATCTCTAGAGGTAAACCGTTGAAGACTTTAATCGTGGTATGTTATCTAGAGACAACTGGGGAAACCGAATATAAAGTGAAAGATCTATTTCAAGTTTTGGATAAGCACTGGGAAAACGCCCTCGACAAATTAAATCTTGCCAAACAAGACCTATAGATTGACAAACAAAGAATAATAATTATAATAAAAGATGACGACTAAGACGACAACAGATTTGACTTTAAACTCGGCTGAACAAGCGGAAACCAAAATTTACAGACTCAGAAAGATCGAAGAAATTAAATCCCAAATTCAAAGAGAACGCGACTCGCGCGAAGCTAGCTACAAAAAGATCAAACGACTTTTAACCGCACTCAGATACGTAGAGTACGGCGTGGAAGCAATTGGGTGCAAGCTCAGCAGCCGTTGGCATTCCTGCTATTTTAGGCGTCGTTACCGGACCCGTCGGACTTGTGATGGAAGGCATCGCCATAGGTGCGTTCGGTGCTTACGCGATATTGAAGTATGCCTCTCGTAGACTCACCCACAAAACCAAAAAACACGAACGAATTCGAATGTTAGCAGACGCTAAATTAAACACCATCGAGGAATACGTATCTCACGCGATTGAAGATGGTGACATCTCTCAAGAGGAATTTGTACTGATTTTATCCGAGCTGAAAAAGTTTAACGAAATGAAAGAAAAGATTAGATTGAGTATGTCTACAAAATTGCAAGAAACTAAAGAAACTTCTAAAGAAGAAGAACGCCAAATCAACGAGAGAGCAGAAGCGCTAGCCAACGAACGGGCGGCGGTTTTAAAAAAAGATCTTATGAAAAAACTTGGCGAATAAGTTTTACAAAGTCGGTCCGATATCAAGTAAAGCCACCTCCTTATCAACCGACCCAACCGACGGCACCTCCTTTAAAAGTCTTATCAAATAAATGGGAGCCAACTTTAGTAGCATAACAATTTTAGTCAACGAAGAAAATTCCTTTTCAGCCGAGTTTCTAAATTTAACGCACGCGTATAAATTACCGAAAGTCACCACGGACGAAGCTGTTAATCGCTGGGTGACCGAGCCGATATCGTTTTACCAAAATCAATTTAATTTTGCAGTGTATTGCGCGACGACTGCTTGCGGTGTGGGTTTTGATCTGCCTTCTGACCCCAATCCGTACGTGTCGGCTTTATTTAACTTTCACGTATATTACACCGTACAAAAAATATTTTACGATTGCGTGATGCCCATTCCGAGCGACGACGTATTTGACACGTTACACAATAATTACGACCATCGGAAGTTTACGGACACGTGCCTTTATACGGAGTAGACCCAAACAGATCGTATAAACAATCACGTGATAAATTATCAAACGGATTAGGTACCACTTATTATTACGACAACGGTTACGTACCTGTCCCGGGTAAAAACTACAATGCGCACGACTTACACGTGACCAACGGCAAATACGGGGGATCTACTTACATGGGATTTGGATGGGCCAAACCACCTAAAGGCTCTGGTCACGCGAGTACCTACACGGTCAGCTGGATTTCTCAGTCGGACGCGGTCACTTTGGCCTGGTGGGATTTTGTTCCTAAAAAGTCTCGTTTGACGGACGTGGGAATCACAAAGGTAAATGAATCGATTAGAGCTTACGTATACGCGTTAATCGGGGCACAGGCACAGACACAGACCAGCATTTTAGCCACCGCCACCGGATTAGATGCGCAACGGCAATTTATTACAATCGTGGAATCTTTTCTTAATTCGGACCCCAATCTCGAACATTCGATCGACCAATTCCAAGATTCGCTACAATACGCAAAAACGCCTTTAAACTTTGTAGTCGCCCCGGGGTTATATCTGGTGCCCTAGGACATGGACTTACGAATCAGCACTTTTGATGGTTATAACAATAATTTACAAATCGCAACTGAGGATATGAAGACTGGATACATACCGAGTTTGAATAGCGAAGATGATTTTAATGAAGAGGCGAGCGCACCAAGACAGCCAGAACTGTTACCAAAGCCAATTATAAAGCCAATTGTAAGCAAACCGTTAGACGCACACAACGAAGAAAAACTGTCCTTAACCGTCGGAGCCGTTGCCATGGGTGTCCTCGGTTTTACGTTAATTAAACTTTTAACTTAAACGGTTTGATCTAAGGCATAAAAAAACATCACCCCAAATTTGAGGTGAGGTTTAATTTTTTTTGCCTATTTTACATCTTTTGCACGTACGTCAAAATCAAAACACCTACGCCTACAGACAAGGTCCACACGTGATCTGCCACCCATCCGACAGCTTTACTCGCCCCGTTAAAAATCCAACTCAAAATGCTACCTATGATTCCGGGCAAAGCGCCTAAAGCTTTCAACCCGAGTTTCTTCAATACGATGGCCAAATTCCACAGTTGCCGTTTGATCCAATCGGTAATTCCACCTTTGGAAGGAGGAGCTGGCGTTGGTTTTGGTGCTGGTATGCTCGCTCCAACAGCTCTAACGCTAGCTACGATACTACTAACGATGGTACTTACGGCTAAACTAAAGGCCGTTAAAATACTTACCATCGTGACACCTTGCTCTCTAAATATAGTTCAAATCTTCTCGCGTAGTGTCAAATCCGAATTCATGATCTTTTGGATCGTTTCCTTGATGCGATTGATTTGGCTCCTCAATTGATTGGTATTTCTATTGATAACTTCTAATCTCGCGGTTCTCTCGACTCGTAGGTCGTCCAATTGCCGTTGAAGTTCTGTACGTTCTGCTTCCGATGTCGCTTCTTCCAACTCGGCTTCGACCTGTTGAATTTTTGCATCTAACTGATCTGATTTACCTTGATTTAAAATTAATTCTCCTTTTATCGTTTGTAACGATTTATCTAAAGCGACAAGTTCTCTGTAACTTAACCCTTCGGATTGAACGTCTACGTCATGGGTGAGGTCTTCTACGATGTCGCTAGCTACATCTGCTTCTTGGGGTAGTTCTACTAATTTTATGCTCTCTGGATGAAGTTCTGCGAGTTTATGAGCCACTTCCTGTGCCTGTTGTTTTGTTTTGCCAGAAACGTAATCTCGTAAGCCTAAGACGCGTCTTATGAGATCTGTGCCTGTTGTTTGTCTAATAGTATTTAGGCTAAGAAATACATTATTATTATTTTCCTTGGTTAAAAGAACTTTTTTGCCTTTGAACTCTACGTACAGGCGATCTTTACTATCTAAATTAAAATTTTTTTGGGTCTCTAATTGACACTTCATACCCAGTTTCTCTTTGAACCGCATCGTAAAAGTCATCTACTTTATCTTGAATAAGCTCCTGTTTTAGATGTTCCAGGTTTAGCCCTCCCCCTTGGGAGGGGTTGTTTCTTCTTGCATTTTATCAAAGGTATCATTCCATGTCATGTCTTCTTTATCGGCATCTTCTCGTTCTTCTAGGGGTATAGCATTTGGGTCAAAATCGACCGGTTCGAATCCTCTTTCAGCCATTTTTACTTTAACTTTAAAATAAGGTCAACTTAAAGGCCGACCTAAGCGGTGGGCAGGCTCGCGGGCAATATACCTTGTGACACCAGCCAACCCTTGGTAGCTAATGCACCGCTAGACAGCGCGGTTAATTTCAACGCGTCTTCGGCAGATAATTTATTTAGGTCTGGTGGTTTTATTTTAAAAAGCTTACTCGATAGCATGGCGTAACCTAAGGAAATACCCAAAACGACGGCACCGTGGTAAACCGTATTTGCGATTCCATTTACGTCGATTGATTTAGCGTTACTCATATTTAATAATAAGGAACTTTTGAATTTAATCCAAATCTATTCCATATCCAAAATCCCGGGTCGTTCGCTGCTCGCTTCTCGTTTTGGTTGAATAATTTGTTGAGTAGGTTCAATTGGTTTAGCCGTTGACTTATTTTTCCAAATTAAATAGACCGCGAGCACTCCAATGGCCAATCCACCCAGGATTAAATTTTTGTTCTCTAAGGTCGAGCGAAGTGAGTTACTTTCATTTTTAGCTTCGCTCGGGTCACTCGTGCTCGCTTCGCTAGCTAATTTCATCTTGGTGAGCTGTTGCTTCATCTTCCTGTTATGCTCGGCCAATTTCCTACCTTGTTCTACTCGTCTCGGATTTTTAGCTTTAGTTACCGTCTGAACCTGCGTCTTTACCGGGGTAATTCTCGCTTCGCTCGTCGCTTCATCGTTGTTCGCTGGTGTCGGGTTCGCTTCGTTTGTTGTTGACATCTTCTTTTAATATAAGGGAACTTTTGTTGAACGCAGCTGTCAATGGTGATAAATACACCCCGTACTTATGACAAACTTCGGTGAGTAGGCGTCCCATGGTCTGACTGATAATTGGGTCATCGTTTAAGTCTTTAGTCAGCGCTTCTTCTGATTTTAAGTTGACGTTGAACCCAAGGAGATCGATTGGGGTAGCTATACCGAGCAAGAGAGAATACAAACTTAGGATCCCGTGACCGAGGGTTTTTACGATCTCTTTACCAAACTTAATTTCATACAGATTGAGTAACTTTTCTTGGTCTTTAGAGCTAAGCGACTCGATGTCTTTGATCGAGTATTCCTTTCCTAGGTACTTCTTACTTTCACCTCACGCAGCTATCGAACAGAGTCGGTCTTTGACGTTAAGATTACAATTGGTTGATTCTGTTTTTGAATCGGTGAGAATGCTTTTGATGTTGTCCATTTAAATATATACGTTTTAATTTTGTTGACACTTTGTTTAAAGCGTAGGTACTTGATTGTAGTTAGCTGCTATAACTAGTTGAATAACTAGTTGAACGTATTGTAACAGAGTTATCATTTAATTATAACAAAATACAAAAAGCTTATAGCCGAGCTAATCTAGCCCGACTATAAGCATAGAATAAGTGATTGGCAACTAGTTAATAACTAGTTAATCAGCAAATTCGGATTTATTATTAACTACCTTATCGGACTTTCTTTTGCAGTTGCAGCTATAGCAACAGAGGACACAATTTGATTTAATGTGGCCAATTTTGTTATCTAACTGCTCAATGGTACCCTGGTCATCTTTGTTCTCTAAGAATTGCAACTGGACCCGACAGTCTTCATAGGGGCAAATTAAGTAATCTTCAGTTAAACCTCGGCAGAAATCCGTATCGATGAAATGATCAGGGTCATATCGATCGTACTTTTTATCTGATTGGCGAGAATTACGAATCCAATTTTTAATCTATACTTCAGTGGGGTCGCTGCACACTTTACAATATTCTCTGTGTTTTTCATGCTCGCATATTCCATTTCCATTGCACTCTATACAAGCATATCTTTGTCTTTTGTGAATACAAACAGATGCCCCGTTACATTCAACGCATCTAGATCTTTGTCTTCTGTGCTCACAAATAGATGCCCTGTTACATTCCACACACACGTTTCTTTGCCAGCTGTGCTGACACTTGTTTAACTCTTGATGCTTTTTTACCTTAACTAAACAGTCGTTACACGTCGCATTGATTTTACCCGTTTTCTGAGTTCTAAAGTTTGCCGAGTCAACGAGCCATCTACACATGCTGCAGCACTTTTGATTATTATTTTCAACCATCTTTACCTTTTTATTATTAATAATCGTTTTATTTTTAATTCTCACAATAAATCAAATGACGTAGGCGGCTCGGTATTTAAAATCAGCTTACTAAATCGAACGTCGCGTAAATGTTTTTTGATTTCCTCTCGTTTCTTGTCTGGTATCACATCATTTTTGTCGAGACATTGGTCAAACGAATTTCGGTCTTTACAATGGAATAAAGCGGTCCAAGCGGTGTTCTCGCGGAAATCTTTGAGCACCGAGTTGTACTTTTGAGTTAGGAGCCAGCAGCTGTGAAGGTAATGACGGCCCGAGAACGCCATTTTGCTTAGGGCACAGGTACTATTTGACTTAGACCTCTCTCGATATTGAATGAATTGATCAGCAGCACAATCATCAATAATGAATAATGTATTTACCCCATCAAAAATTTTTTGATGGAGTTCAATTGCCACGTTTAATTCCAACTTTTCTCAATCAAGGTCACAGAGATAAACGTTTTTGTCGGTGTATATCCACAGACGTTCTAAATACGTTTTATTCTTAAAAAGCGTCGGGCAGATGATCAAGATAGCTTCAAACGTAAACCAGTATTCAGTTTCTGAAAGATTTAAAATCCACTGAGTTTTACCCGACCCTGTTTTACCCACAATTAAAGCACAGTGCAGATTCTTAAACATCTGACTATACATTTTTTAATAAACCAAACTTTTAAAATTACCGTCTTCCACCATCAACTGCGTGTCCATCACCAGGAACACATACATCGTCAGCGGTCCCGCGGTTTCAGCTGCTCTTTCCATTTGAATCGAGATATCACCCCCACTGCCTAAAGGTCTACCCGACCCGTGAGCAGAATTGTCGTTGGAACTTCTAAAATCGAGCCAAAGTCCGTACTTGTCTCTTATATATTCGGCTATATCTACTCCGGTTAAGTTTAGGTCTTTGGCTACTGCGCGAGCCGATTCTGTATCTCCAAAGTACTTTGTTACCTTGTTCCAGTGTTGGTATTCAAACAGACCCTGCGAATACAATTGATTCGGCTTGCCTTTGACCGTTACGACCGTTTTTGTGATATGTGGATTATAAAATTTTGGGGGGCTTTTAATGGTTGGGTCTCTAAACAGGATCAACACTCCTTTTAGACTCTTGATCGTTTGATTGATGCTGATGTTCCATAGCGTGTCAGACTTGTTTACCGCTTGTTTCTTCCACGAGTGAATCCGGTCGAATAGGTAATAGACGAGTCCTTTGTGTTTGTTCCTCAGAGCTTGCGCCAGATCTCGATTAGTAACGACTTCGTATTCTAAGGTCAGATCCGAAATTTGATACTCTGCAGCCGTATCTGACGAGTTGACCACTTTGTCGTGGCCGTTAAAAGTTAACTGGTACGTCAGTGGCTCTTTAAACCCCAACGGATAAAAGGGGGAATGATCCATCAACATCGGCGTGTCTAAAGGAATCGCATTTCGATTTTTAAAAGCGTCGGCAACTGCTTTATCTTTACCGTTGTTTGCGGCTTCGTTTTTGTTGCCAGCACCGAGTCGGATCTTGGCCACGTTTTCCTTTTCCAAACCAAAGTACGCCATAGTTTCATCTGTGACAGAGGCAGCCAGTTGTCCTTAAAATTATGAAACACGTTTGCATCCCGGTAACTTACAATTTTATTGCTTTGGAGACTGACGTTGATTTCAGAAACCAGGTTTCGCGCCACGTTGTTATACACGGTACGATTATTGTCCGAGGCACCGTCGAGATCGAGTTTAAAAGCGAATTCGGCGGTGCCGGGTACAATGACGTCGTCAGTGCCTAAGGCCGTTTAACGTGTGACCCGTGGCTATGGTACTCGGGTTGTGGGTGATGGTGATTTTTTTTCTTTCACCCTTGATCGCATGAGGAACTTTAAGCTTGCGACTGGGGTTTAACTTTTTGGTGTATTGATGCGACATAATTACTTTTAATATATCGTAGTTTTATTATACGATTCTTATTTTATGATTTTTAAAAAGTAAAGAAAACGTAATTAACGTTAAACCCGCTACAAAAAATAGACCTGTGCTCAGTTGTTCGTTCGCTTCTAAAACCATATCACCGATGTGATCTATATCGGCACGCATGTCGCCCAGCATCTGCTGAATCTCCGTTTGATTGGTTTGTATCTCGATTAATTTGTTTGTAAGGTCAGCTTGAATCTCCGACAGTTGATCTTTAACTTTGCTCTTCATTTAATTTAACTTTATTTTAAATATGGCTAGTGCTTTAATGATGGTTGGAGGAGCTATAGTAAATGCCTTGGCATTTACTGGCTCCAATTTTTTATTTAGCAGTTTATCAAAAAGTAAAGTCGACGAAGAACGAAAGCGACACGACCTTGCGTTAGAACAATTGGCGCAAGCAAAGGAATCCTGGGAACAGGACCGCGTACACATGCTAGACTTTTTAAACAAACGAATGCGACAAGAACGTGCGAGTCAGCAGACATTGGTAAACGTGGACGAAGCTTTACGAGCTTACAGCGAAAGGTAAAAGGGTCAAAACGGGCCCAACTTTATATTATCTGTTAAATGGGCCAAATAGGAGTTTCGTCAAAGAGGAACTTCAGGTCGTACCGCCTGATTAGCTTATGGCCGTAAGCCAACGTATCGATTCCATTCGGCAAAATATAACGCTTCGTATCTAAAGGTGACAGACTAAGTTTCTGTTGAGAGACCGTGAACATCTGATGTTTGTCTGATCTAAATAATTATTGAAATGAGAAACCCAGTCAAATAGACAACTTTTGTACATCTCGTGGGTTAGGTTTTTTTGAGTTACTACTTTTGTGACCCCTTTCGCCTTTTTTAAATTTTGATCGACTGTCAGAATCAAATACATTTTAGGTCTGATGCAAACGGCTTCTAAAATTGTTTTGCCACCAAATTCGTCTTTCATTTTACCGATAACTTTTTTATTTTTGGTGCTGTAAAGTCGATGATCGGGCGGGTAATTACTAAAGTCAAATAATGTACGCTTTTTACTCAGGTAGCCGTTTAAATCGTGCTCGCTGCGCTCGATCTGAACTAACAGAGAATCAGTATCCGTATAAAGTAAATTTACTTTTTCACCAAAAGTTGATTTTAGTTCGTTGTAGTAAAAATCATACATTTTAGTTTTAGATAAGTCGAGCACGCTTACTCTGCAATAAATTGGTTTATTTAATTTTGTTTTGGTTCGGTACATCTCCGCAAACGAAAGCTCACGCTCTTTAAACGGTACCGTCGATTTGTAATTCGGTTTATAAGTTAATTTTCTGTATTTGTCTGCGTCTAGTACGTCCCTCAATAAATGACCGTCAATTCGATATCTGACATTTTCCATCATCTTGCCAAAAAGAGAATGATTCATCAATTTGAAGAAATCCTTCTCAAAATCGGATTTGGCCAATTTGCGCAAACTAGTATTTTTATCGATGTAGCTTTTCATCCAAGGCCACTGTTTAAACGACATGACGTAGTGTACCTCTTTTAACCGAAGGCCTAGTTCTAAATATTTTTGTAAAGTTCGGTAGTGAACCACATATTTTTGTTTAGTGTCCAAAGTGGCCAGGAGTTTGTCTACCGAGGTCACTTGCTCACCGTTACTGATTAAAATTTGTTGGTAACTGGAAAACCATTCATTGGGCACTACTAAATTTTCGGGCGCAAGTGGGAAATCGTTGTGGGAAGAATGCAAGTGTTGCGGATAGTCTAAGGTCACTTCAAACATGTAACCGCGCGTGTCTTTAGGTCGTAACTTGGAAATAAACTCAGGAGTAAATTTGTCCAAGCTTTTTAGCCACTGAAACTCACCCACGGGTAGATACTGACTCATGGCCCAGCCGTATAAATTATTGGCGTCTAGGTACATGATATGAGACTCCAGTTGATTTGGGTCGTAGTCAGGTAGGTCCGGGTTATTTGCCTTTGCATATCGCTTTGCACCCACACTAGAGATCCCACCTCTTTTTGCCCTTTCAAAGAACAAGTGCCTATCAATGTCTGTCAGTAGTTCCAATTGTATACCCGAATGCTTTAACAATGCATCCCACGACAGGCCCGGTGATGTGTAATAGTTGGCTGGGTCAAGGTCATAGTGTTGTTTACAGACTTTACGGAAGTTCTCAAAACAGTCGCTAACAATAACACGTCCGTTTCCACGTATTGGTCATGGTAGTTACCTAGGTTTTTACAACCAAAGGCTTGCCATACTTTTTGTGCTCTTAAATGTTCTTGCTCGGTCACTGTGGACTGCTTCAGAGAGCTATAAAAAGCGCCTACTGGTGGGAGTTTTCTCTCTTGGAACCGATCAAAGGAATCAATGTATTCGTAAGGGTAAATTCCCTTTTCCAACAATAAATTTGTGTAATTTGGAAACCTTTCGCGAAGTAAGTTAAAATCATCGGGTGAACAATTTTTAACCAACCGATCTAGCGAAGCCGCCATAAAATGAAATGAGTCTAAAAACCTGAGTTGGCCAAAGGAGAACGAAATGTAATTTTCAGTATTCTTATATGATTGATTTTCCGTAAAATTCGTGAGCGCCCTGCATGATTAAATGTGCGTCGTATTTCTCGAGATTGTGTGAAATAACCGGAATGGGTGTTTCATTGGCCACGATTCTTAACTTGAGATTACAACTGGCGTGCGCGGGACCTCGGTACTTCCCCGTCACGTGACAATGATCCCTAACCTTTCTAAAATTGTTGATGGGCTTTTTGCAATCTAAACATACCCATTCTCTGAACCCAGCTTCATTTTTACAAGCAATTTTGTCAGCTTTTGGAATATCACACTGACATTGAGATTCCGCGGTTCTCTTGTCTATCAACTTTTCGCAGATCCAACAGCGATTACAATTTTCGTAAATTTTTTGTGACTCGGGCGACCAGATCAACTCCGCTTTGTTTTTAAACATTTCGTTGATCTTGGATGCTTCCTTAGAAAGTGACCGTACAAAATTAATAGCCGCGTCTTGACCTCTGTATGTCTTTTGCCTAGTGCAAAATCCATCGCATCTGACGACCACGTATGAGTAGCCGCAAGGCTTGTGAATCTGTGTTTTGAGAGTGTTTGGGAGTTATTGGCTGATTTAACTGCTTGTTTCTGTTTGTATCGCTCGCTGTCGGCGGCAATTTTTCTATAACAGACTCAAAATCGGCATAAATGACAAAAGGCGCGTTTTGTTTATTTTTGTAATTTTTAAACTTGAGTATATTTTCGCCTTTGACCGGCAACTCGACCGTACATGTGGGAACGTTTAATCCTTGACAATCTTCTTTGTGTCTGGTTAACTTTTCTTCCGTTTGGAAATGCGACATGCTATTGAAACACCAGTGTTTTTAGCCGTCGTGTTTATTCATATCGCCCATCAACCTAGAAAAAATTTTAATCCATCAGTAGTGATTTTCTTCACCTTTGTTAAAGTAAAGTAAATTGATCGGTTCTTTTGAGCGCTTGCTTTTGTAAAGAATGTAAAGACCGTCTTTTTTTGTGTAACCAAACACATTGATCGCTAAGTTGTTTTGAGATTCAATACGTGGGATTCGTGAAATCGGTGTTGGAAAGCTTATGTTTGTAAAATTTAGACCGTCTGACGCCTTCGGCATGTAAGTTGAAGGCCGCTCTTTATTTATTCTAAATTTTGGATTTGTTTCCAACTGACTTTTGACGTTGCCTGAATATAACTTTAAAGCTGCCCGCAGCGCCCATCGGATACATTCTTGATCTTTATTTTGGACGTTTATGATTGCTTTTTTGTCTCCCAATTCTTTAGGCAACGGAATGTAAGAAGAACCCATTGGATTATATTTAACCACGTTGATGTAAAAAGCGACGACTTTGTCAAAGATCCAACCCGAGCCTTTTTGTGTATGAGCCTCCACCTCTTTTATTTGCGCTTCGCGTTGTTCAGTGAGTGCATTTTTAATGTCGGCTTCATTTGTGACCACATCGTTGTCGCTTGGAAAGGGAAATACGCCAAATTCATTTTTCCGGTTTTTCCAATCTAAACTGAACTTTGATATTTGTTTGCAATTTGTACGAACCAATTTCTTTTAGTTCTTCCAAAGCTTTTTTCTCGAAAGTTTTGTAAAAATCAAAAAAGTGTATCAAATCGTATTCAAAGAAACGGGGTATCAATTCCCAATTGCGGTAGTTGCCCTGAAAGCGCCTGATGTTTCTAATGTCAACTTCCGCAATTTCCTCGGGCTGAGTGTAAGCTTTAATCGCTTCAATAAAGTCCTGTTTGACGTATCTGTCTTTGTTTGCAAAAGGAATATTATATTTTTGAACCGTTTTCAACAGCTGCCGATATGACTGACGCGGGAGGTATCTAAATTGTTTTTGGTCTGCCCGTATGGTTTCAATGAGCTCGGCTTTTGTGTCAGATTTACGCTTGGGTGCCGGTAATGGAATGTTATACCGCTTGACAAAATCTTCTAAAAACGCCTTCCTAAATCGATTAAAAGTCGTTAGTAGAGGTCGGTGTCGTCGGTTGCTCATGTGTCTATTTATATGTAGGTTTTGAAAATTCTTCTCATTTTTTCTATCCACTTGACTTGACATGTTTTTTTATATATTGTTAGATCTGTAGTAAAGA
>NW_019091493.1:586308-609690 GCF_001949145.1 Acanthaster planci
TGAAGCATTGCATCAAATTTCATTTCTTTGCCAAATCCTTCCCTTTCCTTGTCTTCAACTCCTCCATTTGCTTCTCCACGGATATTCCCACTACACGTCTTACTTCTTGATGAGCCACACCGAACCCTACGAGACAGCTTTTTTACTGTTGGGCTGGTCCTTTTATTTCTAACAACCCCGATGATGGTCTTTGCCAGCTTGGTTGGTGATGATGGTAGGCTTTTGAAAGCCCTGGACACTGCTTTTCTTTGAGCTTGACTTTTTCTTTCTCTCTTGATCTGTTTCTGCAGAAGGTCCTCTTCTTGCTGCCAATCTTTCAACAACTCTTGTTCTTCATGACGTTCTTTGGCAAGTTCTTTTTTTCATTCTTCTTTACTCCAGTAATTCCAACTTCTCCTGTTGTCTTGTTGCCCTACAACGTGCATTTTCTGCTTCTTTAAAGCCTGCTTTGGCTCGCTGCGCTAGCTTTTTCAATCATGCTTTCTCTCTCTTTTCCGCAGCCTTTTGATTCTGAGCTCTAGTTTTAACATTCGTTTCTGCTTTCCCTCTTCTGGGTGCCTTCTGTTGTGGTTTTGACCTTTCTTTTTCTCTTATTCAAAAAGCTCTCATTCTGTGTTTGGCAGATTCATTGTAATGCTTCAATTTATCACCAGTGAGCCTAGCCCTGTAACTCACTGAATACAGCTTATCCAACTCCTTCTGCTTTTCATAGTTAGCTGGGTTATTGTTTCTCATTTTGTTCCTCCAACATTCTTTCTTCGTTTTGGGCACTGGAGCATTTTCTTCATGACTGCTTGTTGTGAGTACTGAAAATGAGGTTGAAGGGTGAAGATCCAGCTGACAATCTGAACGTTGATCATTGGATCTCTTCCAATGTTACTTTAAAACCAGCCGCAGTCATAGTCTTGGAGGTGGCATGATGCCATTGAGCTATTGAGCATAAACACATACAAACAAAGAAAATGGCATTTACTAATGTACTGAAACATGAACACACAAGGAAAACTGACTAAGTGAATTCCAATACATTTTACTGTGAACAAAGAAAACTGACAGAACGGTATGGTATTCCGGAGATGCAGGTACAAGTCGCGCTCCTCTCAGTTTTCTTTGTTCAAAGTAAAATTTAATAATACTGATAAAGTTACTTGTAAACAAAATCAAAAACTGATGCACTCAATTTGGAACTGAGAAATGATTTTTTGGCGAACAGTTATCGGAATGACATGGTTTTGGTAAAGCAGTTTGCATGGTTTTTCCTCCATGGTTGTATGTACTGTACAAAATGCATTTTTTCCAAAAAATTGTTCCCGAGTAGTCTGCATTTATTACCTGAACCATGGAGCTATAAAAAGCACCAAGCCTGAACAATGATACAGTGTATTTGATTTCTAATGGCCTTCGTATCCACAATTTCACACAAGCAAACAGTTTCACAGGAACTTTTTTGGGGAGGGAACTTGCATCCTCCATTTAAAAAAAAGATAAGAAACTACATGTATTTTTTTTTACATGGCCTTACACCACAGGAAGTACAAAAGTAACTTTTAACTGTTTCAGTCATTGCACATACACGGAATTTAATTTAACAACAAAATTCACGAGGAATAGGCCTACCGGTATATTAGGATCCAATCATTATGAATAAATGTACATAAGCCTACATAAGCCATTGCATTACACGATAGAGACAAGGCACATCACCACAGGTTGGTTTGTACATGATTAGGCCCAACAGTTTGTATTGGGCAAAATGCACAAGCATGTGTACCGACGTAACAAAGGGGATGTTAACATATGTTGCGTCAAAGACCATGGTGCATAATGGTGACTGTTATCTCAACAACAAAAAGAAAAAAAAAGAATGAGTATTTTAAGAGCAGAGCATTTTAATATACATGTGCTTGTTTTCAATCACGAACCAAGTAAAAAAAACGACCGAGCATCATTTACATAAACCGAGTCCTGACGTAATAGGGACAACACATTCTCAAAAAGTACCGTTACATCAGTGTATCCCTCACCGATATTTCTTACATTTAAAGAATCTTATAATTTTTTTCATGGCTCATATTATTAAAAATGTTTGATGAAATACGGAAATAAAATGAAACGAGCTCATTCACCCCAAAACACGGCCATGTCATTTGTAAAAGACTCTAGCGAATACTGATGAATAGGAATATCCCAGGGACGGCGTGGAACACAAAAATGTGTTACGCCATCCTGCATTTTCAGATACACAGGACAAACAAGTCCAAAACAAAACGTATACCGAGAAATACCTCAATATAAACCGTCTTTCATATTTCATGTTTTAAATGGCATTTCTCGCTTGTTATTATTTGTCATTTGCATCAAAAATGTGAATGTAAACAATGACGTAATGTAATTTTGAAGGGGTTGGTATGTACAATCGACAAGAATTAGCATGGGTCGTCGGCTGTTCGGCTACATGTTACACATTGTGGTGATTTTCCCAACGTTTTTGTGAATATTTTGGTTCAATAAACACATTAAACAAACGTAAAAACTTACCTCCTTCTGTTTTATTACAGGAACCAGTTTTAAGAATCCCGGCATAATTCAGTTCCAGCGTGAGGCGGTGTTTCCCGAAGACGTCATTTTTGGAACTTGTGTAATTTTGTCATTGGAATTCCCAAACTTGCGGGTAAAGTTTATGGGATTCCTGGACTTATTTGCAAGGGTACCACTTTCTCAAAGGGGTGGATAGATGCAAAAATTGGTAGAAATGCTCACAATGTACAAGTACTTGGAAAATTTGAGTCCAAGACGTAAGTACTCTAAACACAGTAGTAGTTGAGTACAAATGCTGAGTATGAGTACTGCAACACTGGCACATTTACATGCATGTGCATACGAGTACGTATACATATATATACATGTATAATGTTATGTATGTGTATGAGACATTGGAAACTCGCTACGGACATGCTGTAGTACTTCCGTGTATAAAAATGATACATTAATACCAGTAAAATATCTCCTCCATCACATACCCGTGAGCAACTTTTCAACACGTTTCCCCAGCGTTTATTTAGGCATTACATTTCCATGAAATATTATCATCATTTCAAGTGCATTGTGTTGTGGTTATTTTTTTTTAACAAAACAGATTCTACTACCAAACTGTGGCATTTGATATATTCAAAGGACCCTGGTATCAAGTCAGCATTCTTTCCCAGGATGGTGACCACGTCCAAAGGGGCAATTTTCAATTAGTCTTTTTTTTTTAATGGAAAACGGCATTTTGTTATTTGAAATCTGGGAACAACTTCGAGATCTGGCAAAATTCTTTTCCAACTTGTAAATACTACAATTTTTATCAAATGAAAGCTGAAAGTTGAATTTGGCCCTGCATGCACCAATTCTAGCTGCTTGCACACTGAAGAACTGTTATGCTCCACTTGGCAAAATCATTCTTTTCATCATTTCTTTTCTTTTGGAGTTGCCTTTGATCGAACAGGAGTCAACTATGATCAGCAGCATTCAATCACAATTTCTACACCTTCATTTATGACATCATTTGCCTAATATGGAACGTAAGGGGCATGAATATTGGAGACCGGCACACACAATGTTGGTCTGAATATACATAAACACAATTGGATGTAGTGAGAATTTAGTACTGTTCTGCAGCTGAAATGCTCTACATGTATCTTGGGTGTTCTTAATTAATTATTAGTGAATTTTCATCACATGCATTTTCCACCATCATGTGATCCGGGGCCATCGTAAATTTACTGTACATACCTGCTTTGGTGTGATTCGACGACTACAATTAGAAGCCATTACAGCACTCGTGGACAAGTGGTACACGGGCGTCTCATTCCTTCTTCGATCAATAGGGTGTCACGATTTGCCAAATGCGTACGCGGGTCAAGCTGAAGAATGCATGAGTGCCGTCCTACTGTAGTTATGGCATTTAATCAGATAAGTCACACCATGTGTACTCACACATCTGCAGAGTGCAGATGCAGCATATACATGACATTGATAATAAAGCAAACACAACGAAAAATGAAAAACAATTGTATTGAAACTTGTTTTCCATTTTTTGTTGTGTTTGCTTTGTTATTCAGTTTTTTTAAATAGTTTCCATTTGCTATCTATATTGTGCCATATCAAAGCCAAACATCTAAACCGACCAGTATATGTACAGTGTAGTTTGGTTTGGTTCGGTTTGAAAATGCCATGTTCTATGATTTTGGGCTCAATCTGATGGTTTGGCTGCAGCACTAGCTGTCACTCTCGAAAGGTGGTTTAGCAGCTGGTCTCTTTGCTTTGTTCCTCCACATCACTGGATGTTCGTAGGCATACCTCATGCTCATAAAACTTTAAATTCGGAACAAAGATAGTAATTACTCTAATGGCAGTAAGTTTTTACTGTGACTCATTTTACTGTAAGCACTAACAGACAATTCAGACAGCTTTCTGCCCTGCACTGAGCTGTGTACTCCTATAGGATTAGCAAAATCTCAAAAGCGGGACTGTCGACTTATCTTGAAATATCTTACCAGTAAGTACTGGTACATAATAATGTCAAACAATCTGTGAAACCTTACCACCAGACCTTCTGTTATTTTTGAGAGAAGAGAAATTTTATTAATTTTCCAATGATCGTCCAGACAGACGATCTTTGGACAGTACAAATGATCAAATACTGCAACCGTTAACAGGAGCTGTTGGAAGAGGGTCATGTGCAAAATGCCAACGCACCATCGGTATGCTTAAAAGTCATTCCTGGCTAATAAAATACATGTATAACTATAACTAATGACCTAAAGAGATTTGGTCTGTTTGAAATTAAACTTTATTTATGAAACTTTGGAAGTTTACTTTGCGTAAATATATCATCTCGGTATCACCCCTTAAGCTAATGGTATGGTCGAAATCAATCCCGGCCTCTCTGTAGGAGCAGATGATGTGTATGAAAAATTTTTGACCGATGTAAGCAGGCCTACACGTGAAAAGTGAACTGTACATGTACATGTGCCTAGTGAATTGTGCACGTGTATGTATGTGGTCGTGTAGTCACTGTAGTACTGCAGTCAACTCACAGCAGGATATATCGGTGTTTGACAATTCTCAGCATTGCATTGTTGAAGATGAAACACATAGTTGAAGATAAATTTGCCAACCACAATTACCATGCAAAACAAAGGAAAAGAATGTCTTTCTTAAGGGTCAGATCGACCTCATCTGTGAACGTTCCTGCCAGGCAGAAAATGTTTTGCAAGACAAATTACATGAGCTGTGCTCTGACTGTCAAAAATTAACAGCAGTGAACTCCAAAGCTAAAACAAGTCTTTTTAATGACACATAAGGTACATTTAAGTCACAAACCCCTAAATCGGTCAATTTTGGCAAATTGCAGTACGTATCAATCCTGTACAGTACTTAAATGTAAATGTATGCATCCATTTTGGAATTCCCACCAGGGCGACTAGCTGATTTCAGAAAAAAGGTTTGGCTGATTTCAGAAAAAAAACCTTGCTGTTGTCAAGTTGGGGGCCAATTGGCATTTTGTCTTGTTCAAACTGGAAGTCAACCAGTTGCTTTGTGGAAACTTGGCCATGTGTTAATTCAAAGGAATTTGCCCTGCCAAAGATTGCCGGCTGATGTGTGGAAGATCATATGGTTGGTAATTTTAAAGCTTCCATGTTGCATTCCATCTGCAGATCCACCAGGTTGTTAACGGTTCTTTTGTTTGGCAGGGATTAGCGTGCTCTCTGTGATTCTACAAAATGTCTGCGTCATGGAAAATGGGAATTTGGGGATGACGCCCAACAAGTTTTTCTAATAAGTACACATGTAAAGCAATGTTGCTCATTGCACTGCTTTGACAACAGGGAATAAAAGAACAGACAGCAAAGGGCTTCGCTAAAGTATCCATATACATGTACATTGTAAATTGTTAATACATGTATATGTCAGGCTTGTGCGGTATTACCTTTTTCGATACCGCGGTATCCATGAAAAAAATACCGCGGTATTTACTAATACCGCGGTATTTGTTGCAGAAGGCAACGACATCATCAAAAAGTAGCAGCGATGCTGACATTCAATGGCAAATCACAAACAACACTAGGGGCCAGCATCATAAAGGGTTTTTTAACGTCACAAAACCCCCTAAACTTAATAACTGTTATAATTTATATCTCCATTTGATGTCAAATAAAAATTATTTATGTGAACATTTTTTTTTTAAAGGGACAGTGTATTAAATACTGATTCGTTGCTCCATGATTCCTATATCTGTGTGGTCACTCGTACGGTGTGAAAATCTGCACATATACCGGTACTACAGTCAAGTTGGTACTTGCTGAGACAGTGCATGATTGTAATGATTACTTGCGGGTCACCAGTGGTTGCTCATCTTAGCTGCACCCTAAACTGCGCGTGTGCTATGGTATGGTGGCTTTCAGAAAACTCTGCAACGCGGCAGTTGACTCTTGTTATTACGAAAGCAGTTGTAACGAAATTCCGATTACAACAAGCACAAATCTGTGGTCCTGGTGAAAACGTGCACATTTCTATGGGGAGAAAATATGTTTCGGCGAAATAGAAATGTACGAAATTCCTGTTACAACCATAGAGGAATGTATTCTACCCCCATGGAACAACGAAAGGTTTTCGTGACTCCGTCGCCTGAAAAACCATTCATGAAACGTTTGCGAATCGCAGCGGTGAAAACATGTGCATGGTGCACACTGGTTCCCACCGGTCCGAACTGTTGCCACTGAAGGCATGATGGAAATGCAGCAACCAGTCAATGTACAGGTTCTGCCAAAAAAAGGATCCACGTTCCACTACATCGAATGCAGCTCTGTAGTTGCAAGTCACAAAAACACTGCCGTCACAAATTTTTCTGCAGGTACATTCACAAAAATTGATCTCATGTCTATGTTTTCTGTGTTCATGAATTTAATTTGAGGTTGTACTGCTTGTACTCAAGCGAGCGTGCTTCCACAAAACTTCCAGTCACGCAACACAAAGCTTATCGCATATATGCATATGCCTCCATATGCATCATGCACGCTTACAACGCGATATACATGTACAGACATCTTTTGCCAGATTCCTGTCGTCATGACACGCTAGTGCACAATTAAAATCAATGATAATTTACCTTGATTACAAAAACGCTAAAACAAAAATTCCCATCCCATTTCCGATAAAATACGCCCCAAATAAGTTCGCATGACTATTCTTGTATCTCAAGAGCTTAACCAATCGCCCAAACACTGAATTATTCATATTGCTGCAAAAAGACCTAGCATATCGGCCGATGAGACCGTGTGTTTTCACGAGGTGCATGTACATTTTGTGAGAACAGCTATCCAATCGCAATATTCCTTCATGACATCATGCTCCTTCAGCTACCATCTTGCGCATGGGCGGCCACGCTGCAGCGGGCGAGTGAACTCAGCCTATCGATCAAAATCGTGTCATGCAGCTTGTGTCAAAAATCAAAAGACAGACAAAAAATTAACAAAAAATGTCTCTCCATGACACAATTTGTGTTGGAAAGACTACTTATGTGGATGGGGGCTTTAGTTGATGAGCCTTCACATTCTTGCAGGTACATCCAGGCCTACATGTGCATGCAGGTTAGTTACTGTTAACTTCGTCGTCATCCATGGCAATTGAAAGTCTTTTAAAAATCCCTGGATCGATGCTTTCACATGTACTTGCTTTTTTAAATTTCACATGCACATTAAACATGTTGTCCTACAACGTACATCACAAGGTATTTGATTAATCATAACCGAGAGATCTTTTTGATCAACCACATTGTCCTAATTTTATTCCAGACAAACTGAAATACAAGCAGTGACAAGTGAGGAATCAGGTTTTTGCTTCTCCTTTCGTGTGGTTGGAACGAATGTGGGAACAATAAAAAAGATCATTGATTGCCGTGGATGTCGAAAAGATGCAGATTTATAGAATCATTTTATAGTTTATAACAAACATTCCTGGCTTCGGTTAGATAGATTTCTGATCCGCCAATAAAAATCTTCGGAAAATAAAGTCCAGTGCGAACACGGAAGACCAGTTGATTTTTAATTTCCAACATGTACGGCTGTGATACATGTACACGTATACATGTGCCAGTGAGTAATACAAGAAGCACTGCCTACAAGCTATTCCAAAACCGCAAACTCGACGTTGGCGATTGGGAAACAAAACCTTTTGACAGGCAGGTTGATGGCTGCATGCTGAAGTATCACATTAAGTCTTATCTCCTCACCAAAAGAGACAATACAAACGTGATGCTGGATGACTGAAACCACAAAGTATGCAGTCACTGTTGTGGATATAATTGTCTGCTTTCATCATATGAAGGTTGTGGGAACATTCTGAACAAATTAGCCAGAATACCGTGTTATTGAAATTCAATACCGAATTAGTCGTTATTCCGGTATTCATGGGTTAGTCGGTATTGTTCGGTATTAAAAAAACGCGGTATTCGGTAATACCAAAATACCGCCCAAGCCAAGTATATGTACACCTTTTACAAAATACAGTGAAACCTTTTACAAAATACAGTGATAAGTTAAAGTATATGTAAATCAAGGTTGCTTACCTCTTCCAGTTTCAAGTGTCTTGGTTCTTTCCAGTGCTTCATACACAATGCTATAGTGTCCAGATGGTAATTACATAACCGGCAATAGAACGTAGCCTGAGGAAACCTTGAACTTTTCTAAAAGCATAATTACACCACAAATAAAAAAGAAAGATTAAAAGTACCAAAATTTTTGTTCGGGTGACCTGAGCTATTAAACACCCAAAGCCAAACAAAAAGTATGGCATGACAAAATTAAAGGTATAATTTTTATCGGAAAAAATCTGATTTCAGTGAATCCTGTCAAGTTTTCAGGGATACCTAATGTGTTACAAGAGTGACCCAATACATATTTTTCTGTCTTTACAAAATTTATTTTAACGTTAATTTGTTCAAATGAAAAAGAACGAGAAAAATGCTACATGATTGTTATGTACATGTACAGTGTGGATGCACAAATATGGTACTGTTCGTCTTCAAAACAGCTGACTGGAAGGCATACTGAATAACCAGTATTAAATTACTACAGCACTTCATGTATTAAACTTGCTATGAACTGTAGCAAGGGTTTGGCATTAAAGACTATTAGCATATCTGCACGTATATTTTCAACTGATACATAACTGTACTGCTGTCTATCCATATGCACAGCTTTTGAGTTCTTACTGTGTTTTACTCAAAAGAAAAAATGCTTCTATGACGCTTGTGTAGGTTGTACATGTCTGTTACATTTAGTTTGCATAATTCAAATGTACATTCCATCTTTTTTCATTGTGATCTACAGATACGCACATGAATTCAAAATGTTTGAGCTCACGACAGCTTAGGAGTATCTTGACGCGAAAGAGTATAAATTACCATTCTAGTAATTTAGTGTATCAACAGCTCTTCAGCATGTTCAAATCCTCAGACAGGCTGAACCAAAAATATATAGGGGTGCTTTGTACCTCTTTTAGTCGGAATATGTAATGCTTCTCCATCATATCATCACTGCTATGTACAGTGTTCGACTGCATTACAGTAGAGAGTGGTTGCTCAATTTCCTTTTTCTTCCCTTTTTTTTGTTCAGATTGGGTGTTTCGGTCAGCTGTTCCATCTGATGCATGTGCCAATTGAGTAGGACCCTGGTCTATGGTTGGAATGTGTTCCTCCTGCAACTTGGCATCTGAGTCCTTTCTTCTTGCAACATCACAGATAGAACCTGTTCTCTGCATGCACTTCTCCGGATTAAGATCGGCATGGGCGTTACTTGTTTTGTTCTCAACTTTTCTCAAGTATTGTTGGTGTTCTTCTCTTATTTTTATCTTTTCTTTAACATTCTTGCTGTGTTTTTTATGCTGTTTTGCAGGATGCTGGGAATGAGGTTGATCCATTTTACCACTTTTTCAATTTGTCAAAGCATCAATCTGTGTAGAAAGAAAAAAGGAGAGGGACACTTCAAGTCTTTGGTCAAGACACAATGTACATGTAGCGACGTATATATTTGCACAAACTGTTTAGGAATCTACATGTACATGTATTAGTATCAAAGTAAGGAAAATTACATCTACATGCAAAATCAATTTTTATTTAGGCATCCACACTAAAACGCAATACAACTGAAAACAGGCAAAAATTACAAAAGAGAAGAGATACAGTGGAGTGCCAAGAAGAGCATAAATGTCCCCATAAAGGCATGTCTCCAAAAAGTTAAATAAAATGTGAAATGTCATTTTTTTTTGCTTAACTTCCTCTGTTTTCTGTGCAGAAGCGGAACTGTGTATAGCACACTTGCTGTTATAATGTAATGAAGTGGTACATGTAGGTCACTTAGGAAGTCACTTGAAGTATCAGCTCAAGGATGCCATATACCAGGCAAGATATGGGACGGAGGGGTACCCCCCTTACCTGTCCAATCCCTATACACTCTCTACACTATTGTTACCTAACACATCCCCCCAGAAGTCCGTAAAGAATTCCTGAGATTCCGATCAAACAATGACCAACACAAAGGTGGTGGGGGGATTCTCTCCGTCCCATATCTTGCTTCAAATGGGATGCCAAGGCAACAAAGATAAGCAAATGGAGTGAACACAGGAGTCAACCTGTACTTGTGCCAATGATGTTACGGTGTATAACTTATAGTTTCAATTTACATTTGAGATTGCAACTTAACTACCAGAGCATGAAATTACAAAATCAAAGATGCTTGGACAAATTGTCCAACCAACATAACAATAACAGCTCTGAAAATGTTAACACAATACATGGGATTAGGGCATCTGATTTATTATTAGTTTTGTGTTAGAATTACGTTAGTTACCCCCAAGACATTCATCAGGGCTCATCGCTCATCATCGGCCGTGTCACCTAGCGCAACTCGTGTATGCATACTTTACTCGCACAGACACGAAATCGCCCCATAATTCTTTGCACATCATCAATATTCATGTTTCACTGTCACAGTGGTGAAAACATGTGCATGAAGCTGCTCAGGTTCCCACCACACCCAGGCAAAAGAATGAGTGATGGAAATGTAGCAACCAGTACCAGTCTGTACTGTACATGTACTGAATGAACTGTACATAAACACTCTTCATCGACCATACACGTTGCGGATGCAAAAGGCTGCATGCCAGAAAGACATCGATATTATGTTGCAAGAGGTTTTCTTTGAGTGAGGATTAGTGCAAACCACACATACATGTACATGTACAGTCTACCATTATCCACCATACAGCTGCTGGTTCAATGGGGCCAGCTGAAGGACAAAGCTTTGCATACTGGGCAGTCAAGGTCAAAAGAATCCTATGGCATGAAGGGGGTAATTTACAGAACTTGGTATCTTATTTATGTATATGTACATGTATTCTCTGTGTTCATGAGTGTACATGTACATGTAATTAGCTGTTTCGGCGAACCAGCTCTTGATTTCGTTTTTGCAATTTTGCAAAAAAGGCATTCTTTTTCTTTTGTTTTTTTTTTTAGCGACTGCCGAAACAGCTATTGTTTTCCTTCTTCTTTTTTTTTTAAGCTGTTTCGGCAGTTGGCTGAAACAGCTCTTGTTTTCCTTCTAGTTTTTTTATACTGTTTTCCTTCGGTTTTTTATTTTCTTTTTTCTTTCCTTTTTTTTCCTTATTCAGTCAATTTTTTCCTGACATAGCACTTTGGCAGATAAGAAAATCAGACAAACTTCAAACTCGGCAGGTACACTGTAGTTGAACAATCATCCAAAGACGGTCCTAGAGGAAATTCACAATGATAACTTGATTAATTTATTATTGATTTTTGAATAATTAATTTTTCCTATAGACTTTGTACACAAATTAACGTAGTTTTCGGACTGTCCTATATCAGGCTATGAGGGCGCTATTGCAGAATTACAGTTACACCTGCCTGGGATTTCAATTTTCAACAAACTGTCCTATATTGAGCCATAGATGTTGCACAACATAGGGTTTGTACACAATTGTCCAGCATAATCAACTTAGACCGAAAATTACTACCAGAACGAAAGAGACTAAATCAGACTAAATTTTCCCTTCCGTTCGATTGCAAATATACCAAAGAGTCAGATTATCAAATAACATTTCATAATTTTTTTTCAGTTTAGACACAAATCACATGATATGAAATTGAAGGAGCAGTTTTCCTGTACACCTGCTTCTAGCCCGTTGACTTTGTACACGTTTTCGAGCAATAATTTTGGTCACTTTGCAATGTTTGATTGTTCCCAAAGTGATTGCCAACAAAGACCCTGATACAAGATTTATTGCAAAGGGATGACGTCATGATGACATCATCACTTTATTTAATTCATTTTGATTTTTGAATATTAAATTTTTCCCCATAGGTTTTGTACACGTTTTTCTACTTAATACAAGTGAACGAGTAGTCCTTTACTTTGGCTCAAGATTACTACAAGAACGAAAGAGAAATCAGGTACTTTACCCTCTGTAATTTGATTTGAAATGTGCCTAAGAGTCCGATTATGAAGTAATATTTCATAAAGATTGTTCAGTTAAAGCGCAAAATCACGTGACATGAACTTATAGGGGCAGTGTTTCTGCAAATGAGTGTTCATGTACGTTACCTTGACTTTGCACACAAATTTCAAGGAACGATATTAGTCACTAAATGAAGTTCCCTTAGAATTTGCATGCATTTTTTCCTCCATAGACTTTGCACATAGATTTTAAGGTTTATTTAAGTTAACAAGATTATATACACATGGAACTTAAACTGAAGGAAGATCGTGAAGCAAAGAGGGGTCTCAGAACGAGTTTAATGTTGTAACGATATATCATGCGACATGTCACGTGACATTAAAGGTGCAATCTTTAAAGTAACTTCTAAAGTACATGTCCGATTGTGTTGACACTTTGTATATAACTTTATGGTGTTCTAAAGGAAAAGTGACCTCATGTTATGATGATAATATCATGTGACAAGTCACGTGACTTTAAAGGTGCTCTCTTTAATGGCCTGTTTCTCTTGAAATACAATGCAATAGGGCTGAAACCTTGCATATAACTTCAGGACGAAGTGATTTAGAGGACTGTTGACCTGATATGATGGTGATAACACATGACATGTCAAGTGACACTATAGGTACCATCTTTAAAGTTCTTTATCTCCTTAAGTACACGTCCACTCATGTTGTAACTTTGCATGTAACTAGAAAACAAAGTATTTTACAGCAATATTGATCTCATGTGGTGATGACATCATGTGACAGGTCACGTGCCATTACCAGTTATCCATTGCATGCACGTCTGATCAAGATGGAATGTGCAACCTTTAAAAGATATTGCTCTTTTTTCATTATAGTTGCATCAAGGATGGACTCAAATGTCGATATGATACAGTTCAAATGATGTCGTGATGACATCCATGAATTTATTAATGATTTTGGTTTTTCTTTCAAATTGACTTTCTACACAGATAAATAGCCAATATAGCCAATATTTTGGCAACTCAGCTGTATTCCATGAAACTGTAATATTATCATATCAAATTTATTTTGAAAACATTCTTCTTTTATAAATACGATTTGACTAGAACAGCCAACTCCGAAACAGCCTGTGTTTGTTCAAAAACACCACCTCTAGTTTCTTCCTTTTTCTTCTTCTGCTCAAAAGCCTGTTTCTTTTGTAAACGATTTTTCTACCAGTGACTTTAGTCCCTTTGCAACTTTGGATCATCAACAAACTTGTACCAATGAAGAACCCTTATGCCAGATGGTCCTAGAAACACGATGTCATGATGACATCACCAAGTGATTTATTATTAAATTTTGAATATTTAAATACTCTGTTTAATTTATAAAAATCCATATAAAATCAACCGTGGCCTCCCGCAACATTCTTTTGCAGCAAGTGCCAGAATAAAATGTGGTCTTGAATTCATCTTGTGTGGGTCAAATCATGTGACCCTTCCTTCCGGTCAATAACGGAAGTGCTCTTCTTGNTGGTTAAAATTGGTAATAGATATCAAGTTGTTTTCAACAGTGTTAGTCTGTTGGGGTATAGTAATTCTTCAAATTATCTACTGATGACGTCACCTAATAGTCGAGCACCCTCTAGCGACAGGTTAAAAATTCTGAGAAATGCATTTTGAATAGATGTCTGTGGCGAAGTTGGTCTGAATTGCCTGAAAATTGACATACATGACCATCTTTACCCAGTCAGCACGTGTGTGAAGTTTGAGACCGGAAGTTACAATAAAAACTTCTTTTATTCTTCAAAATTCAGTAAAAATCAATTGTAAGAGATATAAGCATGAATTGTGCATGAGATGACGGCTAAAACATTGTAGTCAGTTGCATGAAGTGCATATCTGGTGTACTTTTACACACACATGAAGCGCCACCGACAAAAACCCCATAAAATATAAATTGCTAACTCGAAAATCCCATTCGCATGCTGTGCATATGCTACTGTGTGTGTGTGGATGCCCAATATCTGCCTGCAACATATGTATGTAGGTGGGCGCACAGTACGTACTCGGGACTTGGTAAAATGCTGACCACGTGCTGCCAAGAGCAGATCGCATGGTATGGAACGCCAAAAGGGACAAATGTTGAAGATATCTAATCTGTGCCTTTTCCGCGAAAAGTATAATGTTTTGTATTGTATATTGTATTGTACATGTCTTATTGGGTTGAAACCTTGCAGGTTGTTAGGAATGGAAGGTTTACAAATGGAAATTGACCTCACGTGATGACAATATAATCAGCAGACAAGTCACCTGACATTAAATGCTGCCTAATTTAAAGTACTATATCTCCTGAAGGGTACATCCAATTTGGTTCAAATCTTCCGGATATCTTGAAAAGGAAGTGCTTTAGAGGAATTTTGACCTCATGTGATAATGATGTTGTCAGGAGACGAGTCACGTGACATTAAGAGTGCCCTCTTTAAGGCCCCATATCTCCCTAAGTACATGTCTGATCTGGTTCAAATCTTGCAGATATCTTGAAGAGGGAGTGCTTTAAAGGTATATTGACCTCATGTGACGATGATGCCATCAGGAGACAAGTCACGTGACATTAATGATGCACTCTTTAAGGCCCTATATCTTCTGAAGTACATGTTTTATCTGCTTGAAACTTTGCAGATAACTTGAAAGAGAGGTGTTATATACGAAAAATGACATGATGTGATGATGACTTAGTTGTTCAAATGTACAAAAGAATGCGAAAATGCCCTCTGTTCTGTTGTCAAACAGACAGATGAGTTCCAGTTCTTCTTCTCATCCATGTTCTTCTGCCTAACCCCCATTCGTTTTGTACAGGGTTTTTCTGCGTGGCACTTTATCCCCTTTGCAAGTTCGTATCTTCATCGAAGCTGCTTCAAGCAAAGACCATATGGCAAAGATGTTCAGCGAAGCATGACGTCATGATGACGTCATCACAAGATTTTTTATTGAATTTTGATTATTTAATTTTCCCCCATTTGTTTTGTACACGTTTTTCAACTGCCAGAATGGCATGGACTTCAACCACTGCACAAAATGATATTTGGTCTAAGCAAAGGCCTTACAGCATAGATGGTCCTGGAAGACTGATGTCACTTTGACTTTATGAATCAATTTCTTATTTATAATCTTGAAGATTTAATTTTTTCCCACTGACTTTGTCCACATTTTGAAACCCATGCATGGAAGTGTCACTTTGCGTAAGCGTTTGCGCATGTCCGTATTTTGTGCTATCAGCTGGTCCGTTTTCCAATACTGAACTTTGGCTCTGTCTCAGGCTTCAACTGTTTCTTTTTGCTAGATGACTGTCAAGCTGTTAGTGCAGTAATCAGTCTAATAGTGCCACAGAACATCAAATACATGTAATATGCAAGAAAGCCCCAAATGACAGTTATCCGATGTAAGTTAAACGCTTCAGGCCCAAAATCAGGGATTGGTTTTGGGATCGAAACCTGAGACGGAGCTGAGTATTGGAAAACGGTCATAATCTGTTCGATCAGTGGATGTAACTGTAAGCATTTTCGCAGTCTTGTTGCATGATTTCTAGATAATTTGGCTAGAAAGTTGTGAAAAAATCATGCAAAATATCAAGGGAAATGAACTCTGAGATTTTATGTCAGGCCTCAACAAATTGTTTAAAGCATTCCGTCCGTGCACGTAGCAACCAACTGTGCAGTCACACCCCAACACATCAGGACGATATTTTCGATGTGCACATGTGTTTTCTTAGCACCTCTCTCTGGACCTCCCGGACCTGAAATTGCACCAATTGAGTGCTTAATGGACTTTGCTTGGTTAGAGGATTCCAAGGTAATCCCACAAAAGCTGAACTAAAACCAAATTCATGCACCAGAGCAAGAAATTGCGGAAGGATCCGGAGTTGACACCGAACACGCATGATATGATCATGAGCATGGGTAAACCCAACGAGCGACTCCATATGCAATCACACGTATACATGTACATATACAACGAGCACTCACAGGTATAGTACAGCAGGCAGCTGGGTTTGGAAGCTGGATGGATGGGGTGCTGAAACTGGTTCTGGTAGGCATTGAGCAGTAAGAAACATTCTCAATTGCAAGTTCTTGTCAGCACTTTACGTGCTTTGTAGCTCTGGACAGTGATGTTAGGGGAAAAGGAGCTGACTCAAATTAGCTCTAAATTTGCATTGACATATCCTGAGTGACACCTGACCATGTCCAAATGATTAAAAAGGCGATTTGCCGAGTTTGAGTTACTCAGACTATAGCTCAGACCAGCATTGACAATTTTTATGTACATGTACATCCTATGTGTTCAGCACAATCCAGAAACGAACTTGCGCATGCGTATTCATTATACTCCCTCCTGAGCTCATTATTCGATGATTTTAGTGTAATGGTTTTATTCAAAGGCAAATAAAACCAGAATTTGCGAAAGATTTATGATTATGCTGAACATAGGCATTGCACTGACTAAAGTCCCCTAAAACACTCACCGTGCATCTATGCCCCCTTAGACAAACCATGTCATTACAGGGTCATGGTATATCCAAAATGTTTGAAATTTGAATGTAAACCTACATGTATGGTTATTTACATGTCAACATACATGTAAGCTGATTATATGAAATATTTAAATTTCCTTTTTGCTTTGTGTGTATCCTGCTGGAGTGAAAGCTAGAGAAAAATCTGTTTTCCTTGCTAATTCAGAGCATTGGAATTCAACGTCACTGCAGTTACATGGATACATGTATATCAGAGATGCGGGTACCCACAATAAAGGTATTTATAACCAAGCAAGGAAATTAACAGCTTATGGCAAAAAGGCCTACTGTTGCACTGAGATACAGACAGACTACCTGTTCTGATTGCAATCATGAAGCAGTTTGAGTGTGTAAACGCCTTCAATAATGGACCTACATGTATAATAACAGGGGACAATAGGGTCCACGGTTGGAAAACGTGTACAAATCATATGGGAGGTCTTCTGAAAAAGTATGAACAAAAGAGGAACAATAGGGAGTCCACGATTGAAGGCGTTTACACACTTGGCTGTGTGTATGGGTACAGATGTGTGTGTGGGGGGTCCATGTACCGTCATCATAAATACTTCCTCCATCAACATTCAGGTCCCCACATACTTCCCATTTAGTTAGAATCCAAGGTTACTACATGTATGCCATTGAATACATGTACGTGTACACATGTATAGTACACTATATTATTGTGTCCAAGTTCAGATATCAGTTTTCCATGCATCAACACATGAACAGGTGCACCTGTAATAAACGTTTTCTTTTTGCGATGATACAGATATTCCTCAGCACACGAGAGGAGTTTTCATTCATGTTAGATATCCCTGGTTTCAAAGATGCCTGCAGACAAAGCAAAAGGACTAAGCCACAGAACAGTGAGAAGAGCTGCATCAAAGTACTCTTAAAAAACTGCAATCAACAGGAAGTTGATTTACTTGTATGTGTACATGCAACTGCTATAATTTATTGAAAGACAACTGCAAACAAATTTTCAAACTGGTTTGGAAGAATAGTGTAGAGTTTTTTTTTCAGCATTCATAAGATCCCAATATTTTCAATTGATCCCCATGTCATTTGAAGTGTCTGGAAATCTTCAGGACAGAAAAGAAGTCAGGAGTTTTTATACGACACACTTAAGAAAAAATGCCCTAAGACATGAAGGCAGTTTGCTTCACATTTTCAAAACAAAATGTGCGTATTTCATTGTTATTACCCAAACACAAAAGCATATTACTGGTTCACAGTGTTTGACTATTTACATGTTCATGTACATGTAAGCTGTTCAATTTCTTTTGCTTCTGTATATAAAGTACCCTTCATGCTGCTGCTGAAGTGAAACCTAGAGGTAAATCTGTTGTCTATGTATGTTACCGGTAGTTCAGAGCATTGGAATTCAACATAACTGCAGTTACATACATGTACATGTCAGAGGTTGGGTATCCACAATACAGGAAGTTGCTATACAACGAAACAATGATATTAACAGGTAATGGTGTAAAGGCCTAAGGTTGCATTGACACATGTTGACATATTGCAAGTTCTGATTAACGCAGTCGTGAAGCAAAGTTGGTGTGTGGGTGTACATGTATGTGAGTTTGGTTTTGCATTCAATTGGGGACCCTGAACAACAGAGGACAATACGGTCCCCCATTCACAGGGTCCCTGATTGACAACTGGGTACAAAACATATTGGTGGTCTTCTAAAAAGTTGTAGTACAAACAAAAGAGGAACACTTGGGGGTCCCCAGTTGCTTGCAAATATTGTATTCAATGAAACTGTAATATTATCATGTCAAATCTATTTTGTAAACATTCTTCTTTTATAATACGATTTGACTAAAACAGCCAACTCCAAAAAAGCTTGTCTTTGTTCACAAACACCTAGCTGTTTCAGCTAGAGTCAGAACAGCTTTTGTTTCCGTTAAACTTTTTTTTTCCTTTTTTTTTTCTTTTTGGCTTTTTGGCAAGTTGCGAAAGAGGCATTCTTTTTGTTGTTTTTTTTTCTTCTTCATCTTCTTCTGACACAAATCCCCTTTGTTTTGTACACGTTTCTTCCACCACCCACTTTAGTCCCTTAGCAACTTTGGATCTTCATCAAACTTACATCACTGAAGGACCCTTACCTAAAGATGTGCATAGAACAATGACGCCATGATGACGCCATCAAGTGATTTATTATTGATTTGTTTCTATTTATTTCATCCCATTGACTTTGTACACGTTTTCATGACACTATTTTAGTAATTTGGCGATCTCTAATTGTAACCAAAGTTACAACCGACAAAGACCCTGATATAAAGATACGTCCAAATTTAAGACGTCATAATGACGTCATCAAGTGATTAATTATTTATTTTTCAATATTTATTTCAGCCCACTGACTTTGTACACGTTTTCGAGGCACTATTTTCGTACCTTAATAATCTTTGATCGTCGTCAAACTTACAGCAAGCACTAACTATAAAACGAAGATAATTCTGAAATATGTACGTCATGATGACGTCATTACGTGATTTATTATTAAATTTTTAAAATTTAAATATTCCTTTAAATATTTAAAAATCGATATAAAATCAACTGTGGCCTCCCGCAACATTCTGTTTGCAGCAAGTGCCAGGATAAAATGTGGTCTTGAATTTATTTTGTGTAGGTCAAATAACGAGACCCTTCCTTCCGGTTGAAGCCGGAAGTAGGCTTATTGTTTAAAAGTATATCTCCTAATGTCCAAAAGGGAGGAATTCAAATGTGGTAGTATCTCAAATGAAGGAATGTCCTTTTCTTAAGAAAAAAAGAAAATGCGAAAAAGCTCTTTGCTCTGTCCTTAAGACAGACAAAACCTCCAGTTTTTCTTCTGACCCAAATCCCCTTTGTTTTGTACACGTTTCTTCCACCACCCACTTTAGTCCCTTAGCAACTTGGGATCTTCATCAAACTTACATCATTGAAGGACCCTTGTCTAAAGATGTGCATAGAGCAATGACATCATGATGATGTTATCAAGTGATTTACATGTATTATTGATTTTTTTCTATTTATTTGAGCCCATTGACTTTGTACACGTTTTCATGACATTTCATTTTGGTAATTTGGCGATCTTCAATTGTATGCAAAGTTACAGCCAACAAAGACCATGACGCAAAGATACGTCCAAATTTGTGAGTTCACATGACGTGTGGCTTCGTCTTGCTTGCAGCCGCTTTAGCTTTTTTAGCTTAGATTTCACACAGGGCCCTCTTTTTCTGTCCGTGTCAAAATTATTGAAATCTGTATTTTACAGTGATAAAAACATAGGGTCGTACATGTATTTTCATCAATTTTTGTACAAAAAATGCCAAAATTCGTACTAATTGGCAGGTATGAATAACCAGCAACACATCATCAACACATGACAGTCATGTCAACGCACAGTTAACACCTCCAAAATGCAGTAGAATTCAGCTGAAGAGCTGAAGGCACAGAACTGTAGCATATGGGCTAAACACTGTTTTCAGTGAATTAAGGTTTTACCACTTGCTGGTCCGGGATAATTATCATTTTTTTCTGTTTTCAAAATTCTTTAAAAATTCTTATCTTCATTTACTGGACATTTACAAACACGTGAAGGACTGTCTGGTGGCCCCTCTAGCCTGACAGGCAAAATCTATTAACGCCTGGGTATTTCAGCCAGGCCTGCAGCCTTGTAAAAAGAACCCAGATTTTGCAGTGTTAATACATCTTTATTTTGTTCACGAGCCTAGCTCAATGCGCTGCTGACCTCTTTTCAATAGGGGCAAGATTAGCATGCAGCGGTGCTGTGTGGCTCATCGCTGTGGTGGTGGAGCGCTTTTGTTCCCTGGTGGTAATTCGCTCGCTCTACATGCCCCAAACCGTGGTATACTGTTTCAAATTAAGGCTGGATTATCTCCACTTTTTGATAAAGAAAAAATATCAGTAATGCCCAGCAGTCTGGTCTTTGTTCCAAGTATTGTCTTTTCTTATAAGGCCCTGTTCCCTTTGTCCGAGTTGGGTGACCTTGGCCACGCACATAAAGCGATCCACGCACATAAGGGATCCGGAATCCCCGCAGGAAGTGGTTAATGGAATTTTTTCACACAAAAAAATTTATCTCTAAGTAGAGTAACCATTGACCACAATTTTGCCTTTTGATGGAACTCGGATTGTATCATTTAGGTACATGATGCAAATACATTCATCACAAAAATATTAATAAAATAAAGCTATGGGCATGTGTTGGTTTATATTTACCCTATAGTTCAATGGTATTGTCTGAGTAGACCTTGAGGCCACATGGCAGCTGACTTCGTGGCCGTTCTTCCGAGGCAATTTTTATAAACTAAAAATGGAAATTTCAAAGGTCTAACCTTTTATAGTTTGGCCATACCGGTCCTGGTAATATTTTAGTGTTTTAAGGGTGTTAACAGAATGTTAACGGTGTAGTAACTTGGAATTTTTTAGCAGCAATTGTATGCTACTTACCTAGCCCAAGTTGGACGCCAGTCTTCATTTCATTACGACCAAAGTCTAGGTTTTAAGACTTATGTACAAAACAATCACAGATTTGGTTCTAATTTGTTCTTGGTTTACACCTTGTTGAAGAAACTAACTTCATGTTTACAAGTTCTTCATGGCCTTACCTATCCGTCTGGGGGATTAGAAATTTCAGAGCAAACCCTGGACTGCAAAATTGAGGACGTTACTTACTTTTGTAAGTGTAATTCATTGAGTTGCAAAGTGCACGCACGTACAGGTATCTGAGCTGTGTCCACACACTATGCGAGCACGATTTCCATTGAAGGTCTGTTGCACGCCTGCTGTACGGAGGCCGTGACTGGTACCCGGCTTGAACCTACGTGCCGATATAAAAAAATACAGTTCCATTTTTGTTGGATCAGGGACTTCAGACTGACCAGTGATCCCCTATTGGTTACCCCTAAAATGTTCATATTTTGTTCTGCTTTATATTTCCGTTTGTAAACATAAATTTGCAACACAACCTGCTGTTTTATGTGAATAACCTCTGTCAGCGTAGCCAGCCTTATTGCAGGGTTCTTGTATGGGAATAAGTTCATCGACGACCTCTCTTTGAAGTGTTTTTAAAACATGTTTAATTTGTTCCTAGAATTTTATTTGTTAAAGCAAGATGTACATGTATAAATACATAATATTGAAGAGATGATTTTTATTAAAATAAAACAGTAACTTATTTTGATAATTGAGGAATTAAAAGAGGATTACATTGTGGGCATGATGATCGTGATGAACAGGCGAGAGCGATGCTATACTGATCGGGAACACAGTATGCAGAGGCACTGCTGGTGCCAGCACGTGTGGTAAGTAGCAATCACGCACAAATCGTGCTGTTGATCGGCCGTTCCTTTTTTATTCGTAAACCAAACATATACCAGGTAATAAGCGTACCGTAGGCCTACATTTGTACATCAAACAGCTGAAAACTCAAGTTCATGTGTAGGCCTACTATGTACATGTAGTTGTTTGGAGTCCTCTGTAATCATAAGTGCCTTCTGCTTTTCACCAGTGAAGAAATGTCGCTGACCGTTTTTTGTCATTGGCTTAAAAAAAATGAGTGTGTTGAACTTTATACATCAGACGGCTGTTCCATGTCAAGAACTCTACCGAAAAATAAACTGACCTGCACAATCGCTGTGTCTGCGAGACTTCAGCTGTATATCAGATCCGTGTTGACATGGAACAGCCGTTTGCGGGCCGGGGTCAAGTGACGTATAAAGTTCAAGAGACTCCTTTTAATTTAAAGATGGCATGTGAGAGTGTGACCGTGAGTTTTAATGGGTAAAGGCTAAAAGACTGGAAAATACCAGAATAATGTGAGTGAAATCATTCAGTGAAATGGTCATTAGAAAGCGGAAAGGCTAAGGATCATTTGTGTGTGCAAAAAAAATTGCGCTTACGATTATAAGAGGGTGCGCTGAAGATTTCACCTCACCGACACAAAATTGCGTAAACAGATGTGTGGCTAAGGATGGAGCGGCAGCGAGGGTCCGTGCCACACTAGTGGGGCTAGCTAAATGGGCAGCTTTTAAAATGCTGTAGCATGCGGAACCATGAAAAGGATTGCTTCAGTGAGATCTACGGAGTTGTTGTACTTTACCGTTTGGGAAGTAGCTACCTGTACATGCTGACATGTACATGATGATACCCCCCGACGTCTGCCCGGCTCCCACATCCGCGGGGCGGACGTCGGACCCCACGGTAACAGTTCTGGGGATGTATCAGCTACCTTGATGATGGAAGCAAACCTCATCATCATGATCATGAGCCATGATAATGGTGCTCGAAA